>JAAMXJ010000015.1:0-104753 GCA_019693375.1 Asterochloris erici | reverse complement strand
GGTGTGCCGTCAAGCATCGCATGCTCCCCTGAGGGCGACAGGTGGCAGCCAGCTCTGCATCAGCAGCATGCATACAGCTGCCATGCACATTCAGCGCCGTGTTGCACCGCCACCTGCTCTCCGTCCTAAGGCCGCAGCAGCCTTGACTTGCCCGTACTCTGAAGACACGCATCAATCCTGCGCACCGAGGGTGTGGGTCTTCTGGTGCTGCATGGCTTGCAGGCTGTCTGGTGAAAGGGTCACCTTGAAAAACTCCGGGGGCCAAATGCACATGCCGTTTGGGTATTGTGTTGAAGTCGCATCACATATCACAGAGGTAGGCAACAGGGGTACACGTACCTGCGTGATGGCTGAGGGCGCCGAGGGGGCAGCCTCCTTGGCGGCGCTTACTGCCTTCTTAGGCCCCTCTGGTGCTTTGTCAAGGGCCTGCTTGGGAGCCTGCGTCACGGACTTGACGGCATCGACCGCCTGCTGGGCCTGGGAGGCAGCCTTGGGAGCCTCCTGCACAGCCTTCGCCGGCGAGGGCACCTTAGCTGCAGGCAGCAGGGAGAGGCTCCACTCCTGACGAGCAGCCATGTTTGAGCCAAGCCCGGATGGCCATACTGCAGCTCGTTTGTAGACAGCGTTGCTACGCTGCAGTACGCTCAACCTGACCAGGCACCAGCTTGGGACAGCAAGAGCAAACCAGCCCAAACAGACCTGACATGGGCTGGGTGGTCTTCTAGGCATGCAACTGCCAGCTGCCAGACCAAAGGCATCATGCAAAGGCTCACATGGGCTGGGCTGACTTTTATGGCAGCTTGACAAGCCTCCAGTTGCAGTCATGCGCCTTGTAGATTAGTGAGAATAACAAAATGTGATGACCTAACAGGACTCAGGGGGACATGAGATTTCCCAGAGCAGGGCTCACGTGGGCTGGGCAGCTGCTGGGCAGCCTTCTGGGCCTCTGGGAGCGCCTTCTCCACGAGGCTGTTGGGAGCGTCCTGCACCGTCTCGCGCACCTTGCCGGCCAGCTTGAACTCCGACTTGTCAGGCACGTTGTTAGGGTCCTGCAGGGGTATGACACTGGTGCAGCGGGCTGTCGGATGCAGTGCACTTGCAGGCAGCGCGCAGAGTGACTCCCACATGCACTCAGCTGAAGGCTGCTTGGCAATCAGCCGTACAGGCAGTCGGCGCTGGGGGATGGCACCAAGCAGTGATGAGGCACACGGTGGATGCTGTGCATGCACAGGGCAGCGCTTAGGCAGCCTGCAGAGGCGTGTGGCCAGTGTTGGCTCGCCACATCAGCCGGGCAGTCTGCGCGGTCCTGACGGGGGGGGAGAGGCGCAACACAGTGTTGTCATTGCGTGGCGTGAAGTCCTTGCACGCGCAGGCAGCGAAGGACACCATCACAGGCATTTGACCTAGGGATGCTCAGCACTCAGTCAGGCAGGTGTCCTAGCCGTCAGAGACAACAGCAGAGTAGCTGAGCACTCGAGACAGCTGCGCAGCCATACACAGCAGCAAGCAGACACAGCCTCTGGTTGTGCAAGGGAAGCAGTGCTCAACAGCAGGTCTTGTCTCTGGAGCAGGCAGTTGTTTGTGAAGCTCCTGTGCATCTGCAGCTGCCAGCGGGAGTTCCTGTCACGCCTCTAGGTTCTTGGTACACCTCTGCGCAGATTGCAAAGAAGGCTGCTGAAGCCCCGCACAGGCTGCTGAGCAGTAGCTTCCCGTTGTATGCAGCCTTACTGGTCCGTGGCGCTTGCCCAGGCCTGGGAGGCTGCTGTGGCCAATGGCAGGAAGTGAACGGCAGGTCAGATGAGCTGGGAAGCGCTCTGACGCTCTTACGCGCTTCCCACGGGGGCCGGGGAATGCCTCTGGCAGCAGTGACTGCTCTCTGCTGCTCATCGAGCAACATAGTGCCTCTGCAGATTGAGGGTCCCCCTGCCAGTCAGCCGGCAGACCCACCTTGTTGTCGCTGGGGGCTGGAGACACCCCTGGGAGCAGCGACTTGAGTCCCCCCCGTTCCTCAATGAGCTGCTGCAGCTCCTTCTGGTAGTCTGTGTTGGTGGTGTACTGGGTGTCGCCGCGGGGCTGGTCAATGGCGCCAAGAGCCTCAGCTGAGGGGGTTGCAGGAGCCTGCAAAAGGTAAACTTTTTGATTTTTTCTGTGTCTTGATGTAGCATGAGGCTCGTGGGCACTCTGCTGCATTCAAGGCGTCCCAGAGATGTGGGCGCTGCAGGAGCCTGCATGAGCATGAAGCTCGTGGGCACTTTGCTGCAGTCAGGAGGGGCAGACGTTGTGGGCGCTGCAGGGGACTGCATGCAGACGAGGTGTGTGCTGCATCCAAGGGGTCCGCCAGTTGGCAGGACACGTTGCTTCAGCTGCGAAGGTGATGAAATGAGGCTAGGCCTCTGCTGGGGCCACCATGGGTCCCTGCACGCAGCACTGGGCTTGAGCCTGAGCTGATGGCGCTGCTGGAGCCTGCCTTCACACGGCAGGCAGTGCAGCTCTGCCACATGGTGGGCTCCCCTGCACTCACACATGCGCTGTGGAAGGCTGCAGACACACAGCAGGCAGCGGCGGCTGAGATGCACCAGCCGGCCTGTTGCATGCAGCCGCGTGGGTGCTGTGAGGGTGCTGCATGCCGCCAGCCGCCAGGAGGAGGGAAACTGATTGCCTGCAGGGTCCTTGGCTGCGAAAGAGCTGGCAGGGGCCTGGCAGCCAGCCTCATCCATCATTCTGAGGGTTTTGTCAAAGCATTTGTGCTCCATCCATCTGCACTGGGCGCGGCCTTGGAGCAGAAGTGGCGGGCATGTGTCATGCGCTCAATGTCAAGACTGCACCTTTCTACAAGAGTGGCATGTGTGGTATCTACGTGATCTACAACACCACAGCAGGTGCTCTGCACATGTAAGAATGCTGTGTGACTGGCCGCTTCTCCGGCAGGCTCACCAGGAGCATCAAGCTTGCTGCCAATGCTGCTCCTGCCACTTTCACAGGCGCAAGGGCGTCATGCTGGCGGGATGCTGCGATTGGCTTCAGGCTCCTCCTGCCTGTCAACGGCCTACTACACTGGGTTGTGCTGTGCATTTGACATGTCTTACGCATCAGGGAGGAGGTCTGCATGTTGGCGTGAATGTCAGCCGGCTTCAGCTCGACAGGCGTATATAGATTTCCGATAAGATTCTTCTCCTTCTTCTCAACATCAGGAGAGGGGTTTCCCATGCAGATGAGAGGAGGCCAGTGGAGGTCTTGTGCAGCACAATGAAACAATTTGCACCCAAGTTCACGTTCCAATGTGTTGCAGGCATAGTTTGTGTTTGTCTGAATGAAGAGAGTAGCCCCTGGCGTTGGAGGCAGCTGTGCAGGCAGCGTTTTCTTAGCTTTGGTCACTCCTTGTCCTTGTAACGTGGCAGGCCATCTTTGATCTGTTGCTCCACCTTCTCCTTGCTGATGTGCTCCTTCATGTGTGCTTCATGCTCCTCGCGCTTTTCCAGGGGCTCTGCAGTACCACAGACAATTTACAGGTGTGCACAGCCTCACCGAGCATCGCAAATGCACTCACAGCAGCAGCACGCACGCAAATCATCAATGCAGCACCTCACCTGTGTCGACCGTGGCCTTCTCATCGTCAACCGGCACTTTGCGCAGCTGGGCCTTGACAATGGCTGCAGGCCACACAGAGGGCTGAGAGGAGAGGCTCAGGCAGCACATCAGGGTGCCACGGCCGTCAAGGACAGCTTTGCGGTAGGGAAGCGACTCGCTGCAGCACAGCAAAGCAGCTGCCCTGACCGCAACGTCTTACGCACAGCTCTGTTGCTGCTGGCTCAGCAAGTACAGCCCTGCAACGTGATGCAGCTCTGCTGCAAACCCAGCGTGTCCTGACCACCTAGGCGCATGCAGTAGACGGCAGCTTGCTCAACATCGCTGAACCAGCCAAGCAAAGAGCAGCCAGCAAACTGCACCAGAGTGCTGAGCAGTGGCAGCCCTGCTCACCAGCCAGCAGCCTCACAAATTTGTGCCGGTCATTGTCAACCAGGCCAGCTAGCTCCTCAGCTGAGCCTGGCAGCCCATGATCCTTGGCCATTCCCAGAGTGCGCTCATCTGCAAAGGGGAACAGCTCCTCCCAGGCGGCCTGGGCCTCCCGCGCAAAAATGTTGACAGCCATTGGGCCAAAGCCCTGCAGCCAGCATGCATCCCCATTAGACAGATTCAGATGCCAGCTGGGAGCAAAGCAGATGCAGCCCTGACGCAACGGCTGATATCTACGGCAGTTGCAGCTTATGCTGCAGCAGCACAGTCAGGTGTCTCGATCAGCAGCTGCAGGCTACACATGATGCACAGCATGCCATGTCAGCTTCATACTGGGCCACAGGCTGCAGGGAGCCTACCTTGAATTCGCGAATCAGCTCAAGCTCCTTCTCTGGCTTGTGGTCAGCAGCCTTCCTCAGGTTGTCCAGGTTGCCCTCATACTTGTCAAGAATCATCTTGGAGGTGGACGTCAGGTAATGAGACATGCTGGGGCCTGCAGGGGGGACAAAACAGGCTGAGTGCTCACAGCCAGTAGCTTGCTGCCAACTGCCGCTTACATCTTGATTGGCTGCTGGGGCTGCGCAGCTTGCCCACCTGGCTCCAGCAAATTTTGCTAGGTGAGCAAGCACATTTGAGTCTCACCGCGCTGGACATTGCCCTCAGAGTTCATTGCTATGATCTCATCCTTGAGGGGCGTATCCTGCACATACGAGGTAGCCATGAGCCCTCAAGGTGACTGTGATGACTTGTGCAGGTTTGGCAAATTTTTGAGCTGACTTGCTGGCCCTGCTCCCATTGCTTCCTCAGAGAAATGAGGTTTGCAGTGGGAATCTTCTGAGCTGTTAGACTGACCTTGATGGTCTGAGGGTCTGTGAGGCCATTCTTCAGGAGACCTCTGGCAGCACGTAGCGTGATCTGCTCTGACAGTCGGCTGCCAAACATGTTGGCACCTGCAGGTGCATGACTGTTATCAGGCAGTTGTGACCAAGATGCATGACGGCTTAATTGCCCTGCATGTCAGTCTTTAGAGAGCCTTGACTGCCTGTGCATGTTGCGCATAACCATGTGAGTGGCACTTTGTCAGCTAACTGCTCCAGGCAGCTGCTGGAGCAAGGAAAACTCACAGCAGCACCACTGGAAGACAGCTTCAGGCTTTCCAGAATAGATGTCAATGCCGAGCTCTTCGCAGTACCTGCAACAGAAGGAGGTGTTGAGGGTGCAGCCTACATGTACTTCGAGTTTGCACTTGCCAAGGCCGCCTGCTGAGCTGCCTTGGACTGAAGACATGCAGGGCCAGGAGCAGCATCATGAACAGAGGCAAAACCCCATGTACAGACTACATACGTTGCGCTGAGCTTTGTCTCATCCAGCAAGGCCTTCACAAGGTCTGCTGATGATGCTTTGCCTGACTCCTTCTGCTTCTTGGAGGAAGGGCTCTGCTTTGCCTCTGCTTGCCGTTTGGGAGCCATGCTGCAGGTTGTCGAATAGTACCTCTTCGACGCAACAGGCTTGAGCCTTGCACGGAAGCACAGCTCTCTGGCTGCAAAGGGTCTCAGTACAGAGAATGCCAGTGTGAATGGCGTGGCGATCTGCTGGCAGGTCAACGCAGCTGCAAAATATAATAACTGTGGTGCCTCAGAGGGAGCCCATTTGAAATCATAGCGTATTATGTTGTTAGCACGAAGAGACTGCTGCCTGCTGCATCACTGCTGTGCACCTTGGCTCTGCCTAGCCGCAGCAAAACACTAATCAGTGTTTTTGTTCTCAGGTCCCCAAGCGCCAGGGACTGCAGCGCGTCAGCGCTCCATGCCTCGCCTGCAGCGGTGTATAAGCATTGACAAAGCGTACTATGCCCCCTGCATGGCTGGAACAGCAGAGTCACAGCCTGTCCTACCTGGCTGCTGCTGCTGCTGTATAAGTGTCAGGCCATCATTGATGTGCTGCAGCGTCAGGTGACGGCGCTGCATGGGCCCCAGTGCTGCATATTCCTGCAGGCATACCAAAAGATGAGGCAGCAGAACATGCCATGTCGCATCGACAGGGTTTCTCTGCAACAGCTAATCGTCCCTGCCGGCCAGCAGCATCTCTCATCCTGCAGCGTGGTGGCACCTCACGCAAGTGTACGCCAGACAACAGGGTCACGTGCCTGGCAAATGCACAGCCAGGCAACAACTCAGGCCTTCCTGCTGCTGCCTGACGCATTGACAACCTCTCAAATCTGGAGTGCCCATGTGATCAGCCAGGTGCAGTCATCCATGGGCACTTCGCCAGACGGCTGTTCCAGCGATGGGCCTCAAGGACCCCAGCGCATGGCAAGCAACTACAAGCCAGTCCAGCTAGCTGCAATGCCAGACGCAATCAGGCATGGGCACTCACGCTTCACCAGACAGCTGGTTCATTCAGGAAGCAAGGCAGCACCATGTGTTCAGGTGGCACGTTCATGGCGAGCCGCCTCACCTCTGAGAACACTGCACAGACTGCACTGCCGTCGGCCGCGGCCTGCGGCGTGTGTGCTACTGTCTGTCGCTCAGTAACATGACAGCTGTCCAAGCATGCTAACGGCTCCTGCTGAATGCTGCTGGCACCAGAGGCCTGCAGTGCTGGGCCTCCTGCTGCGCTGGGCACTGTGCGCTCATCTGCCAGCCCGCGCTCCGCCCCGCTGCTCGTGCTCGTGCTGCCCCTTGCCCGCTCCAGCAGCTTGGCTGTTGAAGGGGTCGCCGGTCTGGTGCCCTGCTGCGCCACTGGTGGGCTGACATTCCCACCATCAGAACTGCAGTTGACCCACAGCATTCTGCAATGTTGCCTTGCGTTCCATGCCATTGAGGCACTGCAGCTCTGAGCGTGTAGCTGCTCAATGCACAGTGCAGGAGAGGAGCACCATAAGCCAGGAGCAAGCCCACCTGTGGCCTGACACAGGCATGTCCTGCTGGGCTGGAGGGGAGGGTGCGACCCCTGCAGGCAGAGACAGGCCTGCGGAAGATGGCAGCACGATCAGCTTGCCGAGTCAGTACCCAGCGCACACAGCAGCAGTGCGACTGGCTGCCGGCCTTTCACATGCAGGCAGCTGAGTTGGCGCTGCAGCAGTCAATGGCCGTGAGGCAGCTGACATGAAGCTGTGCAGGTGTTGTGAACTTTGACGCTTTGCTCTGTGAGCAGCATTTCAGCCAGCTGCCACACGGCAGGTCACGTCCTGCCCTGTGCAGCATGGCAGGCATTGCAGCCCCACCTGGCTGCGCTGCCTCGCCTCTGCTGGCTGCTGCAGTCACCACACCAGAAGCCCTGCGAGCGTTGGACACGCTGTCCAGAGACTCCCTGTCTCGCCTGTCAGGCCCCAGGCTGCTCACGCTGGACGCTGCACCGTACTTTGCCTGCAGCTCCCTGCACTGTGGACTGTCAGACTTAACACCATGCCGCCAACGAGTTACTCAAGCCTTATGACCGCATCTGGGGCCGGCATCAGGGAGCGCCCCAGAGCTGTCAAGCCCGTCCAGCACCACTCTCTCATGCCCACGGGCTTTATATACATGCAGGCCAGGCATCTCTTCTGGAGACCCCGGATGCTGCAGTCCCCTTGAGTCCCTCCAAGAGAGTCCACAACCTCATGACGCGCACTGCACTGATGTGCTTGCCTGAGGCAAGGCAGCGCTTACTGCAGTGACACAGTCCCTGTGCATTGCAGCTAGCTGGCTTGGTAAGGCAGCAAGACTGCCCCTAGGACCGCCAAGGCTCTAATTGTAAAACTGTTTGCCGTGACGTTGCACAGCAAAGCAGACCCAACGGCTCATCAAATGCATTTTGTCACTTCTTGCAACACAACTCCTGGCACTTGCCTAAGGGAGGGGCTGAAGGAGATGCTGGTTGACGTGGAGGGAGTTGGGGAGGGCGTTGGAGTCACCGTCAGCTGCCGCAACGGCGACCTGGGCACGCGAAGGCTCCATGCCGCTGCACCTGCATCAACCGACAGTTCAACCAGCTGGCGCTGGGGCAACTGCATCCAGTGCAGGCAAAGGCAGGCCTGCCACCATGGCAGCCTTGATCAGTCTGCTGGCACGGTGCCAGTGAAGGCCAGAGGCTGCTGCGCCTGCACACAAATGGCATGTGGAGCTGGGACATGACTGGAACGGTGCACTTGTTGGCAGCCTTCTGGCAGTCCAGCACAGGCAGAGCGCTGCACAACCATTACACCAAGGGGGCACAGCATTAGTGCATAGGCTGGCATTTCATGCCCCTAGCGACAGGAACTCGGACGCATGTGCATCTTCAATGACACAGCGTGGCAGGCAGCACAAGCCCCTGAGCCATGCCCTGCCTACAACCATGCTGCCAGACCTGGTGCAGCTGCCTTTGCCTCAGGGGTCGCGCCCTTGGCCTGGTGCAGGACGTTGTCCAAAGGGCGCAGTACGTTTGACCGTGGCATGCTGGTCTCCATGTCCTGCGGGTCAGACTCCGGTATTATCAGCCCGCCTGCTGGCCTGGAGGTGGCGGCATCGGCTGGAGGCAGTTCTGCCGTCCCATGAGGCAGCGTGCCCTGTGCAGAAGATGCGAGCATGCATCCTTGTGCAGGCCAAGTGGCAAACTGTGGTGTGGGCGAGTGGTGCAGCTAAAGCGCGGGGTGGTCAGCTGGGCTCACCTGGTGGAGGTCAGGGGTTCTGCCTGCCTGGTCGAGCTCTCCTTCTGGCCCCTCCTCACCTGCAACGTTTGGCAGCATCAGCAGCTCTCACTGATCTCTCCTCCTAAGGCAACATGGTTTTAATGGCACCACAGTCTGGCACTGTTAGCATAGCATGGGGCACCCTAGCCCCCCAACCTCTTCCTCAATGCACCACCCCAGAGGAACCAGGGTGTGGCACGGCTAGCTGCCCTGGATGGGATGCAGCTGACAGAATGAGGTATCTGTTGCAACACACAGCAACGCCCCAACCTGCAGTGAAACCTGCCCCCAAGCACTCAGGATAGCATGGTGATGACTTGCTTGCCTTCTTGTCTTGCTTGGGGCCACTGTCCTTGCACGCAGTGTGGCACACAGCATGCGTTGGCTGATAACTGCCCAGGCAAACAGTGCAGCACAACCCTTTGTGGGCTGCTCTGCTTGCCAGGGCATTGAAGCAGTGCAGCACACCCCTGCCTCCAAGCTTGGCAGACAGCATGGGCCCCACCGGCACAGACGCCTGCCAGCGGGTCTGCAGGACTGGCCAGGCTGTGCTGGGCGTCATAGCCATACTCCTCCAGGTGCCCCTCCAGCTCTGCAATCTGCTGCCTGTTCTGCTGGTACAGCTCCAGGCAGTGCCCAAGCAGCTCCTGCAGCACAGGCAGCCTTGCAGGCTCCTTGTTGGTTTGCAGACTGCTGAGAAGCAGTGTGTGACTGCTGCTGGCAGGTGCAAGCGTTGTGGCTGACTGTCATGTGCAGAGCCTAAGCGCTGCCTGCAGCACAACTGGTGCCAGGCATTCTCTACATTGGGCATCGGCAACAGCAGGGCGGACAGCACAGTGCTGCAGGAGCCTCAGGCCAGACAGACCTCCACAGAGATGGCATCAAGCGTCATGGACTCCAGGCTGGCCAGCTTGGAGGCCACCGTGGAGGCACGCTGTGACAGGCCATGGATGGCATTCTTGTACTGACTGCCTGCAGGGGAGCGTCTTGAGTTGTGAGTCAATATAACAAGGCATCCATCAAGCGCAAAACAGTGCCATGCCACCTTCTGCCAGGGGCCTGCCGGCCGCAGTCCTCTTCAATTCTGCACAATCTTGCTCTGTGGTCCGGCACAATCGCTTCAGATCGGCAGAGAACCTGCTGATGCTGTCACTCATCGTTCCCGATTGCAGAGCATCAATCAGCCTGAGAAAGAAAAATCGCATGCACGCCATATGGCGTTGACTTTTCCAGCTGCAAGTGTGCCATCATGCAGACATCCTGCTGGCCGCAGGTTCGATCCCAGTCTGAGGCCTCTTTTGCCACAGCCTGCATTCCTCTGAGGTGATGCAGCAGCAAACAGTGATGCCTGACTACCTGCACAAAGAAACAGCATCATGCACCTTGTGTTTACTATGCCTGCAAGCCGTTGTGTGCTTGCTGAGTCATGGAGGAGCAAAGAGTGTTGTGGCGCCTGACCTTGCCTCGAAAAATGAGAGCAGCTGCCTCTCAACACTTGGTGATTACAGTCTCCTCAAGTCAAGAAGATGCCTGCTGTTTGTCTGACAGTTTGCATGCAATCTGGGTCTGGTGATCCGAGGTCTGCAACAGGACATCCTGGGCATTCATGACTAGCTGCACAGCACAGGGCTGCTCATATTGATGCTGAGCTCGTGTCAGGTGCAGAGTGTTTCAGGACGAAGCGCTTTAGGTGATGATGCTGAGCAGCAGCAGTGCTGCGCACGCCAAGCCAGCATTGAGTGCTGCTGCAGCCTGCGCACCACTGGGGGACGGCGCCGCTGCACTTCCAGCTGCAAACAGAGGGATGCGGCAGCTCAGCTTGCACACACAGCCAACAGCAGGTGCAGACTGGCCACAGCTGTGGCCCCGCCTCTAGCATTGCAATGCAACAGGATGAGGCAGTAGACCAGCTCACAGCCAGCACCTTATGACACCACTCCCAGATCCAGGATAGAGGCAGTCACACATGACAGCCAGGTCCGGCCACAGGCCTCCTGGGAGCGGCATGGCCTACCCAGGGTCAAGTGTGAGAGAATGCAGGCACCCACTCAGAGTCTATCCAGCCCTCATGTTTTGGTGCAAGGATTCATGCAGATGTTTACATTTAGGGGCAGGAGTGGCCTCTGCCTGTGCCGCAGCAGTCAGCGTCGTCAGCGCGATGTAGAACGAGGCGTAGTCGCTGGACACGTCCGAGGCTTCAGGGGAGGCGCCGAGTGCTGAAGCAATGGTGGCCTTGAGCTCCCCCGAGGGCACCAGGGTGTTCAGACGGGAGGCCAATGTGTAGGCTGCTGAATTGTTGATCACGGGCGCCAATATCTGCACCTGCGGAGGGTGCAATGCACATGTCAAGGCGACAGAGAGCCCCTTCAGTGACTGGATGCCCAGATGTGACAAAGCCTTGCGCAAACGGCAGCTGCAGGGTGTCAAGCCAATCCACAAGAGACCACTGAGCTACCCAAGAACAAGATGGCTTCAAGACAACTCAACTCAGCAGCAGCAGCAATCATGATTTGAAACACCACCAATTTTCGGCTTGATGCCGTATGGCCACGATGGACTCCTGGTGTGCAGTGCTAGTGAGCTGTAGCACTCTGCAAGGCCGGAACCGTACCTCAAGGCGGGCCAGAGGCACCCACCGTGACAGCCTTGCTGGGTGTGGAGAGCGGCGCATCTGCTACCACTGCAGGCACGGTGCTCTGCAGCGAGGTCAGAAGGTCCCCTGTCTCATTTGCCATGTTGCCTGCCGAGGCTGCAGCCTTCAGGGCCTGCAGGTTCACACAGAGGCGGGTGAGGTCACGCACAGGGCTCTGCAGCTGATCATGCCGCACTTGCAGCAGCACTGTAGGGGCAGAGAAAGCTCTGCAGCAGCTTTGGTGCACGTTGCAACAGCTGTAAGTGTGCCGCACAGAGGCAGTGCTGCCAGAGGTTGGACTGCAAAAGTTTGCGTCTGTGTCGAGGGGCGGCCCCCAGCTCGCTGCTGCAGGCTTGCCTGGTCAAAGCGTCCCTGCTGCACAGCATCGCTCAGCTGCCCCTGGGAGGAGTTGGCAGCATCAGCGGTTGGGAAGCTCAGCAGGTCAATGACAGCGTCTGACACTGTGGGGTTGGAGCCCGCTGGTGGCGCCACAATCTGCAGCACAGGAGAGCAGGCCTCAGCCAGCTGTGTTTGCTGCAGAGCAGATTCTGGAAGATGGGTGGAGCTACAGGTGATGCAACATGTATTGCTTGTAGCTGCCTAGCAACCAGCAGTTCTCAAGCTGTAGCAGTCCCTCTGCAGCTGAGCACTGTCCAGCGTGGGGTTGACACCCATGAATGTGAGGTCTTGGCCATTGACAAGAGCAATCTGCGCCAGCAGCCATAGCTGCCCAGTGCGCCTCCTGACTGACTCACACTGATGTTTCTCACGGCCACATTGGTTGACCCCAGGCTGCCGTTCAGCGCCGTCACAGTGGCTTGGATCAGAATAGACGTCATCGCAGCGATCTGAACTGCGTCCTGCAACGCATTGCACGCTCTCAGGTGTTGCGCAGGCCAGTGGTGTTGGGGCCTGCCCTGAACTGAGGCTCAGCTGCTTGGCACCGTCCCATGCCACCCATGCAGCTTTTAGATGCTTGAGGGTGTACAAGATAGCCTGCAGTGTGCGGACACAAAAGGCAGGGGCCGGGCCATGCACACTGGGACTTGGCATCTGTCTGCTGTTTAGATCACAGCAGCTGGCGCCGCATTTGGTAGACGGATGCCCGCCATGTGAACAGCGCAACCGAGCAGCACCATCGCTGCCGCTCACGCTGATGTTGGGCACGACCCCGGGCAGCGCGATGGTCAGGGCGGCATCGTACTGCACCCCCTGCACTGTGACCAGCTGCGGCAGCAGGCCCGTGAGGTTGGAGATGCTCTCTGCCACGAGCGCGGGCTCCACCGCATCCGCAAACTGCCCTGCAATGCAGGCAGGCAGGGAGGTCCTGGATGCCTACAGAGCCCACCAGTGCCAGGAAAGCAGATTCTGCCCTCAGCAGGCACCTCAACCTGCCTGCCCCGATTGCAACGTCGTGCTCCCACAGCCCTGCAGGCAGGCAGCACGTGTGGCAGAGGGTCGTGGCCTTGGCCTGCGGCACCTTTGCAGCTCCTCTCGCTCAGTGTGCGAGCCGCCCCTGCAGGCCGGCAGTTAGGCAGTTTGCTCAGCCTGCCAGCGCTGCAGCGCAGCCCTGCAGCCCCCTTGTTCCTCACCCCAACCTGTGTGCAAGTTGCCCTGCTCCCATGTGCTCCCCTGCCAGGACAACCTGGCCTGCTGCGTTGGCCATTTGCCATGGCCCAGCTGCAGGAGCCTGACACAGCTTGTCATCCCTCATAACAGTCCGACTTGCCAGGCAGCACACATGCGGCAGAATGTGGCCATATCTGGGGGACACCCTGTGCACACATGCAGGGACTGAGAGGGAAAGATCTAACTGAAGGGGGTATGCAGAGGCCCTGCAGCTGCACTATGCAGGGGCACCACCTGCGCACCCTGACAATTCAATCATCATCAGCACCTTGGGGGCATGGGTCCCTGCAGTGACGAAGCCCTCTTGCTTGGATGCTGGCAATCATGTTACAGATTGCCCGCCTTCAGCGGCCTAACAAGCCAGTGCCCGCAGCGGGGAAGCCCCCTGACATGCAGGTGCAGCCAGTCCTGTGACAGGCTGAGCACCACCAGCACAGTGGAGAGCCTCGGTGGCAGTTGGAGACCCCTCGTCACATCTGGAAGCCAATGCCTGTGTGCAACGACGACTTGCATACCAGGGCAAAACTGCAGCACCATGTGGTGATAACCTCACCTCTGAGCGCCACCACCTGCGTGTAGTTGAGCACCTGCTGCAGCGGTGGGGGTGCGGGGCGGTTGACGTAAAAGTCTGGGGACACTGTGGGGGCACCCTCTGCAATTGGCGCGAGTATGGCCCCCTGCGCTTGAGGCCCCTCAGCTGCACTCTGCAGGGCTGCCTGTGTCTCGGGGGAGCCCGCGGCTGCATTGAAGGATTCGACAGCTGCAGAGGGCTGCGGGCTGAATCCTGGCACCGTGCTGGAAGCCAGCAGGGGCCCAGTGGAGATTGTGCTGTAAACTGGAGGCGGTGGCGGCGGCTGCTCTGCACAGGGAAGTGCATGGACGGGTGACGACATGCAGGAGTGGGAGTCACTGCGCTCATGGCATAATCATAACCACTTTAGCAGAGGAATGGAAGGAATGCTGCGACAGCTGCGACTTGCCACCAAGTTGCCAGTTGGGCATACCTGCAGTGCTCGGGGTGGCTGTGGCAGCCAGTGGGGCCCCTGTGGCCACCCCGGAGGAGCTCACGACTGCAGTGCTCTGCTGCTGCTGGGCAAAGCGAGAGCTGGAGGACCCTGAGGTGGGCTCAGGCGTTGCCAAGCTGCTGAAGGCGCCACCACGCTGAGCCTGGACATAGGAGACAGCCAAGCAGATGAGCATGGCCGAGGTGAACATCTGCATAGGCTGCATAATGGCATGTGCCGTTTTATGTCTAGCCTCGACCCACTCCTTGCTGCAGCACCTCCTGCACTGCTGCCTATCGGGGAAGAAAGGCTCCGACACTCAGAGAAGCATGAGGCAAGAAGAGGAACAGAAAGTTAGACATGCTGCAGTTCTGTCTGGTAGTGTCCATTCACGTTTCTTCAGCTGGCCATTAGATGCTGATGGTTCACGACCTGCAGAGTCAAATGCTGACAAGCAATAACAAATGGCAGGGCTAAAGGATCACTGCCAATGGGTGTCATGACCCTGGCTCAGAGCCGCCAGGGTACTGTTCGAGGGCATGGTCATCGCCGTCTATGTAATACTTCACAATGCCCAGCATGCGCTGCAGGCAGGGCCACAGATGTCAGGCGTGCAAAGGAAGCGCGCAGCTTGTAGTGAGGTCAAGCAGTCAGGCAGGGGAACAGCTCCTGATGACTGCCAGCATGCAGCAGGGCAACTTGTGGCAGCTGGCAACTTGTGGCAGCCTCGATCAAGGTCATTGCAGTAGGCGCGCGGGCAGGCTCACATTGTGTTTGTCTGGGTGGTAGTTGACATGTATCATGACTGGCTTGATCTGCTCTGACCGTGCTCTGTAGCGCACAGTCCGGAAGAGCACCTTGCTGTTCATGAACCTGCACAATCAGCACTGCCTCCAGCCGCGCAAAGCAGTGGCTGACTCAAAAGAAGGCCGCTTGCAGGTCAACTGGTGCCAGCCACTCTGGCCATAATGGCACTTCAAAGGCCATCATACCCAGTTAGCCTGATCGATTAGCCACTGCCAAAACACTGCCTTCGAATGCATGGGGGTTCCCATCTGGACCTGCCGCTGTAGTGACAGGACGTCTGTTTCTTTGGGTGTCATGGCCGCTGCTGCAATTTCAGCTGGCAGCATCGAGTGCTTGCATGCCGCACCCACCTGTAAATGTTCATAACACGGACGCTGACGTGTGGGCTCTCATAATCGTCGTGGCTCAGGAAGAAGATTTCCTGGTTGTACACGGACTGGTCCCAGGCTTCTTCCCTGGCTAGGCGTGCTGCAATACGCTCCATCAGGGCAATGGTGCGCACATTGGCTTTCAGCCAGAAGAGGCCTGAGTTCATGTTGAGGTGCTCAGTGCTCTGCAGCACAGGACAGCAGCAGCGGCTCTTGGGCCGCTTAGCCAGCAAAGCAATATCACGCAGCAGCCTGTCAGGCAGCTGGCTAACTCTTAGTTGCACTTTATGCAAGTCACACAAAGGCAGTGCTGTCTGTATGGGACAGGGCAGCTGCTGTAAGCGCCACAAGGACATCATAGCTGCCTCCAAGACTACTGATGTACAAAACCCCAGCAAAGCAGCTCAAACCTGCTCCTGAAATGACAAGAGTGATTGTGTCAGAGATGAACTTGCTGTGCATCCAATCACCTGCGCATACCTCGCCCAGCCCATGGAGGGGTCGTCCAGCCCACCAATCTTGCCATAGGCTGTCCAGTCATCAAACCTGCAGCAGTGGCACAGATTAAGGTGTTGCCAGCTGATGTATCCCCCATTGAGAGGTGAGCGTGATGTCAGCCGCGTGGCTGCACATCCCACCAGCCTTATATGGAGTCCTGGCCACCGCTCAACCACCTTGCTGAATGTGCAGCAAGATTGCTGCATACTGTTTCAGGTGTGCCCAGGCAGGAGTCCCTCTCACCCGTCGCTCATTCCCTCCACATCATGGTCTCGGTACAGGTGGTCGAATGGGTTCTGCACAGGGGAGGGATGTGCACGGTGAGAACTGCAGCAGACCTGGAGGAGAGCTGCTGAGGTCAGGCGTGCTCAGTGTACCAAGGTCAGCTGCACTGTCACGGCCTGAAGCGACCGCACATCGGGCAGCAGCTAGCCAGCCTCAAAGGCAACATGTTGCAGGGCTGTTACCACAGGTGGATACAGTCTGTCAGGCAGGCGCTCCACTTGGGCCCATCGTCCATTGCACAACGCTCATTTCTCATGCTGCTGCCTGCCGTTTGCCTGTGCCTTAGGCTCTGTGCGGCAGTGATGACCACGGCAGCTGTGGCCACAGCCCAGAGCAAAGCAAGCTAATACACTGCAGATTGAAGGCACAGAGCAGCCCCAAGCAGCACAACTCTACCTTTGGGAAGCACAGAGCAGCCCCAGCTGATCCATATAGGCTGACAGCCCCAGGCATCACTCATCAGACTTTTGGGGCACAGACCAGCACCAGCGGGTTTGCAAATTAAGGAGACAGAGGAGCCTCAGGCAGCATCACCAACATCGGAGACCACACAGCAGCAATCTGGGGCACACCTGAATCACCACGACATCAATGTCACTGAGGAGCACGTTCCAGCCCAGCAGGAGGAACTCCCTCAGAATCTTGAACTTGAGGGCAGAGATTGCGTGGTTCTGGCCTGTGTTGGCTTGGGAGGCATCAATCTGCACAGCACTGGCACATGCTGTGCGGCGCAGCCCACAGTGGGCAGTGGCTGGACTGCAGAGCTTGATGCTGGAATCTGAGGGCTGCCTGTCACAAAGGTTGCTGTCTCAGCAGGGATAACTGAAAGACAGGCAGCAGGTAGAAAGCTGTGCACAAGGCAGAAACGCCTGCGTCCAGCCTCAAGATCTGGGCTGGGCAATGCTGCGGCTGTCTGCCACAAAAAATGGCATGCTGGGTTGGGCAGCCAGTGCTGTGCAAATGTGGTGTGAATACACCACAACGAATACACAGCGCGCTAAGCCAGCGCATACTCACCGCAGTGTCTCTGTACCAGACATTAAACCCCTCCTGGAGGCACCAGTCATGGACCTGCTTGTCAATGGCCACAACCACATAACTTGTAATCCCAGCTCTCTGGATGTTCTGCAGGGCAGGAGGCCACGGCATCAGCTTCCGGGAAGAATGACTACGGGCGCCTTTCAGCTTGCTAGATGTGCTGCAGGGCAAGGAGGCCAAAGCATCAGCTGTCACAGTATGCTTGTAATTCTACCAGCAGACAAGCCGTGTGGAATGTGCTCAGTATCTGACAGCAACATGGAGACACCTATGGCAGCCTGTGTTGCGGCCAGCATTCTCTACGTGCATGCATGCAGCAGGGGCCTCAGCTGCAGCACTGTGGAAGCACTGACGTCAGCTGCAGCACTTCGCCGCAGAAGAGCCAAGGCATTCAAAACATGCACGGTTTCACCTCTGCCTACACCTCTAGGCCTGCAAGGCAGCACGACAGGGCAGGCTCTGCCGACCCTGCCCTGCAGACCCGGCTCCCAGCTTTGATTCTCACCTCAAGGAAGGTTGGCAGCATGCCCTGGGCCACTGGGGCGTAGTTGGAGATGGCCACCAGCACCTCCCTCTGAGGTGCAATTTGGCGCAGAATGCTGTCCAGCTCTGACCGCGGCTGAGCTGGCAGAGGCTGCAGGGCCAGGGAGTCCCGTGCAGCCTGCAGGGGGCTGCTGGGCACGCTGGGACTGGCCAAAGTGTGCCAATGCAGGTACAGCCTCTGCGACAGCATGAAGCCGGCGCACATGCCCACAAAGCAAGTGAAGAGCCATATGCTGTGCCAGGTGTGCTGGGCTGGGCGCGTTGTCTTGCTTAGGGACTCCCCCCTGGCCTTCAAGCGCAGCCCACCACCAAATGCCATGTAGGTTGAGCAGCTGCCGCTCACAGAAGCACCTCAGAGAGCTCTAGGCACAATCTGAAGTATACCACTTTGACTCGTGATGCCAAGCTGATCTTTTATCAGGAGGCCTAGCACCTCTTGGGGCCACTCACAGTCCCAAGTGCGACATCTCTCCGGCATTTCCTATGTCAAGCTTCCAAAGGCCTTCACTCCCTTTCTTTTCTTCTCCCTGTACAATCATGCACTTGCATCGCATTGGCTGGCCGCGTGCCAATCTTCATGGGTTGCACAGGCCACCAACTCAATGTTCGTCCACGAGATCAGCACAACCTCGCTTTCGAAACAGGCACAGAGGGCTGAGAGCAGAGGCGGAGAGCTCGAGTGGTGCTCAGCCTGCCACATCGGTCCCAGAGGACGTAGCTTCTCTGGAACAGCAGCTCAGTGAGGTCCGCCTGCCTGCGCCTGTGGACACCTGCCACAGGCCATGCATGCTGCATCACGCACCTGTCAAATCACTGCAAAAAGCTGCCATGTTCCTCGTGTAGCAACAGTGTCCCACAAACATCACTGCAACATGCACCCTGCACTTGCCACAACAGGCAAAGGACCAGGTGAGGCTCACAGAGGTCCGCCTGAGCCAGGCAGTGGAGGAGGAGCAGTATGGGGAGGCCGCCAGGCTGCGGGACCACATTCAGAGCATGCAGCTGCGTGCTAGGTCCCTGGACGTCCAGTTGAACGAGGTGGCGCGCTCCAAAATCAAATATCGCGTGGGTGAGCCCTCCTGACAGGGGCACAGCGCCCTCTGCCCTGTGGAGCGGGACTGCTCCCAGACTAGATCTGTTGTAGGGGAGCATGTTTTGCCTGAGCCTGACAGGGGCACAGCGCCCTCTGCCCTGTGAAGCGCGATTGCTGTAACATCAAGGCTACTATGTTGGGTGCCATGCCCAGGCCTGACAAGGGCACAGCGCCCTGAAGCGTGACTGTTGCGGCTGAGGCTGAGCACACAGCACACAACAAACATTGAGAGTTGTGAGTGGGCCCACTGCAGACATGTCCTGCCCCAGGCAGCCTTGATGTGCCAGAATGATGCCCTATCAAAAGGAAGGCTCCACAAATATAATGCTCAAAATAAGAGCATGCTTAGCACATTGGCATCTTTCCAGGTTCCCCAGCTGGACCTGAGGTGCTCTGTCTGCCCTGCAGGCCAGGTTATTGTTCACCGCAAATATGAGTGAGTCTTTGTGTGAGCTGGTCCACACAGCCTGCAGATCTTTAGGGGTAACCCCGCAGTGCTGGGTGCAGCCCTGGTGCCTGATGTCTTCTGCTGCCCTCAGGTATCGGGGTGTCATCATTGGCTATGATGGCAAGTGCTGTGCCCCAGAGTCCTGGATTCAGGTCAGCCTGTTTCGCACAGCAGTGCCACCAGAGAAGCCATGCAGGGCAAGCATCGCCCAGCGCTTTGCCTGGGGGCACATGTGCAGCCGTGCTTGCAGTTGCTGCACCAGGCCAAGCCACTTTGGAGATGCAGCGCTTGGAAGAATGCTGCACATTCTCAGTGAGAAGCAGCAGCGCTGTCCTGCTATGTCTGCAGGCAAATCCTCCCATGTCTGGTGCCCTGACATCATGTTGACGCCTGCAGATGATGAAGGTTGACGGGCTCCCGGCGGGTCGCTCACAACCCTTCTACCACGTGCTTGTTGACGCTGCGTGGCCTAAACTGAGTACCACTTATGGTGGGGCCTGCCCTGTCATCAGCCTAGGCCTGTGTCAGCTGCATCCTGCAAAAGACCCTCATTCACCAAGCAGCCCGCCGCTCTCTTGCAGTCGCGCAGGAGAACATAGCCTTCCCTAGAGTAGAGACAAGGGTTGACAATCCCATGATCGACTCAATTTTTGTTGGCTTTGAGAATGGTCAGTCATTTACCACAAGCACTCCCCTTGCCATGCAGCCAGCTCCTTGCCTCATGCTGATGTCATGTATTGCAGGGCGGTACATTCCTTCTGACAGGTTGAAAGACATCTACCCTGACTTGCCCGGCTCAAGCTAAGGCGCTTGCTGAAACACCGCTCGCCCCGTTTTGGGCAACCAAGCGTCACACCAATGTTGATGTGCATTACCACCTGGTAGAAAGACTGTGCAATTCGTCTGCAAAACGGCATGACATCTTAGCATTGTGTAGTTTGTATGAATGTGGTCATTTGACAGGGCTCCTGTTCGTCCTGGCGGCCATTTGTACCAGGAACCAGCTCACTTCTTCCAGGTTGGGTCCCCATCACCCCTTGCCCACTTTTTCAAGCCATCGAAGAACTTCTTTGGTGCTGTTGGGAGGTCCTCAATCTGTTTGAAGATGTCCAGCAGGTCGGAGTTGGGGTCTTGCATTCCAGCCTTTGTTGGAATGCCCCTGATGGGTGCCAATCGCCTGCATCAGCACCACACCTGGCAGTCAGCAGCTGCCGGTGTGGCCATCCGGTGCAGGTGGTCGCAGGGGAGGTGGTGGAACAGCAGGCATGCCAGCTCAGCCAGGGTGTGCAACTGACCCTCAACCAGTGCATGCCCATGTTCAATGCATGCATTGCCACATTCCAGGGCATATGTAACCAGTACTGCAGCAGCCTGGTGGCGCAGCACTGTGCACTGGGCGCCTGCTGTGCAGCAGTACTGTACCATGCACAGGCGCCGGGCTCAACGTGCAAAGCATGACAAGACCTGGTGCTTGCATTTGCTGTACAGAAGTAGGTGCAACAGGCTGGGCACCAGCGCATAGCGGTGCTTTGCCACGTGCAGGCTCCAGACACACCACAGCAATGCTGGTGGGCCTGAACCGCAGCAGCCCATGCCCTGCAAATAATGCTCGCTGCTCCTCGTCAGCAGCACAGTGCAGTAGCCAGACAGCTCCTCACCCACCTGCACCCAGCTTGGCAGGAGCCACAGCAGCTCACATGCAGATGTGGTCCAGTGTCCTGGGGGCTGCCCACTCACAGCCTTCGAACACCTCTGACCACACAGCCCCCCACTAACATGCCCCTCACACACAGCCAGCTTGAAGCACGACCCAGCAGCTCACTTGCGCACGGCATCCAGCGTCCCCTGCAGGATGCGCTTCTCTGCCAGGCGCACCCGGGCAGCCATGATCTGCCGGCGGGAAGCCTGCTGGTTCTGCAGGACCTTGAGCTCATCCTCCAGGCTGCCTGCACAGAGACAGGAGGAGGGCAGTTCAGAAGGTGACTGGCACTCAGTATAAAAAGCATCTCACAGCTGCCTGCACAGGCCCATTTTGTGCTTGAACCAAAACAATGTGTGGCCTGCCTGCACAGGGCCAGAAGCAGCAAATTGAGCTGAAGACCCAGCTCTTTGACCTGGGTGGACTGCCCGCAGCGTTATAAGCCAAGGCCCAGTCTTGAGACGAGGTCTTATGATGTGCACTGGCAGGACCAGCAACACCTCTGCGAAGAGCGATGGCGAGTCTCATAAAGGCGAAAATCTGCTGGAGGGCTGATCATGAGACTCACGGCTGATTGACATAAGGGAGCAACATCCGTCAACCTTGCATACGAGCTGCTGCCGGGCAGACATGCCTCTGGTGCCATCCCAAGGCAGGATGGCGCAAGGCAGTACGCACCTTCAAAGGATGTGAGGCGATCCCGCATGTCAGCCAACAGCAGCTGCAGCACCTCGTACTCATTAGCCTGGCTGAGCACCACGTCCTGCTCAAAGGTGACCTGCACAGCAGAAAATGTGTTCGAGCTGCATGGGCCATCCTTAGCTTTGTGGTGTAACCTGCGGTGCGCAGCCTGAGGGTGCTGCTGGCCTGACGCACATCAGCCACAAACAACAACTCGAAGCGGGCCGCAACATGGCATTTGCATGATGTAAATTTTTCAACAGGATTTGTGCAAGCTGATACTGGACAGGCTGGACATTGTCTGCAGGCTGGTCCTGCTGCAGCCCGCAGAGAGGCGAAGCCTAAGAAGCAGAGCCTCTGCCCACCTTGACAGACGCTGCACAGCAATGTTGTGCTGGCCGGCCTGGCACCGGTGGGGCAGCAGAAACAGCTACTAGAACGCGCGATGCCACAGGCACATCTCACTCCGCATGCAGCCCCTTGGTTGTCGTTGAGTCAGCAGAGTCAGCAATTGTCTGCAGATGAGCCAGGCGCAAGGGAGGCCGGACCCCCTGCCACACCCGGGCATGGCAGTTGTCAGCCAGAATGGCTTTTCTTGACCCCTGGCATGGTCCGCGGTATGGATAAGATGAGCTCCGGTTGCCACAGAGCCACCGACACAAACACGGTCTGTCCTCACCTTGGCGAACTCTGCCACATTCTGTAGTCGAGCCAAGCGCAGGTAGGCCAGCAGCTGGGTGGGCATCCTGTCCTCAAAAATGGGGAAGTCCTCGAGGTCAGAGAAACCCTCAGCCTGCAGGACCTCCCGCTTCTGCACATACAGCTTGTCTGATGCCACCAGGGTGGCCCTCACTGTCAGGAAGTCAGACTCAGGCTTCTCTTCCACAGTGCCTGTGGCCAGCAGGACCTCTCCAGCAGGTCGGCTGTCAAAAACGGCGATGGGCTCGCCTGGCCTGCACCAAGGCAAAAGGACTGGGCAATGCACAATTCTGCTGAAGGCCATCAAGAGGCCCGCCTGAGGGGCTGCCTTCGCGGGCTGCTATGGTCTCGCCCAGCCTGCCCAAAAAGCAGGCAGGTTCGGGTGCTGGGAACCAATGGTGGCGGGGGTGTTGCTCCGGGCAGGCTACCTGTACCAATGCTGCTGCCAACTGGCTGCATCTGCCTAGCTGGACAGACAGCAGGCACGCATTCAGGCAGTTACTGGCTTTGCAGGCCCACATCTTGGCAGGGGTTGGAAAGGCACAACAGGACTGAAACACTTTTGCTGCCCGACGAGGTCCAGGCACCCAGGCAACCTGCTGCAGAAGAGATTGAGGGCGGCACCTCACCTGTAAGCCCGCTGAGCAGTGAGTTGGACAGACTGGGAGCCACTGTCAAAGTCGATCAGGGCGCCAGTGTCGCTGCTGGTGTGGGGGAGGGTGGACAGGAGGGGCAGGAGGGCAAAGCACTTGGCGGACTGAAGGTAGGCGGCATGCGACAGAACCACAGACATGGCTGCACGGAAGGCCTGCTGAGTGAAGGCGCCTGCACCACCCAGAGCAGGCAGTCAGGCTGTGGGAATGCAGGGCTGCACAAAAAGCCTGCTGCGTGGGGGCGCCTGCCCCAGCTAGGGCAGGGTAGCAGCGGAAAGCCTGCTAGATGACGACGCCTGCACATCATAATCAGAGCAGGCAGACAATGTCAGGCACGTAGGCAGGCTTGCAGCCCCAAATCGGCTAGATGAAGGCGCTCGCCCCAGTCAGAAGCGGAAAATGTGTCATGTACACGGAAGGACCAGCCTTGCAACTCCTTGACAGCATGGCTGCACACTGCTCTGGCAACAAGTGCTGAACGCTGCATAAGCTGTCCCTCTCAACCTTCCCGCTGCTTGCAGGGCATGTTGATGCTCCCTGTGTTGCCGTGGGTACCATGCAGCCCCCCACCTGAGGACTGAAGCAGCGGAGGGAGAGCGGGAGACAAGGACTGCCACTCTGCATTGAGTGCTTCAGAGCGTTGCTGAGCCTCTTGCAGCACAGGAGAGCCCTGCAGCAGCTCCTCCTGCTCTGACCGTGGCCACAGCATGGGACTCTCAGTCTGCTCAGGCAGCGAGTCCAGGAAGGGCTGCCAGGACGAGCGTCCTCCCTGCAGCAGCGAGCATTGCAGCCAGAGCCAGCAAGCATGGATCTGAGTCAAACTGACTACGAGCAAATTGCTCTCCCAGCTGCAGCAGTGTCTTCTGCAGCAGCAGGGTCATTGCATTGTAACCAGTAAGGGCTGCAAGCACTAAGCAAAGATGCAGTCAGAGCATGCTCAAGTTGATCCAAATGTCTCTTGAGGTCAGGTGGGCTGTCAGGGGGCTGCTCTGCCAGCGGCAGTGGTGCTGTCCTGCAACAGCAGGTCAACTCGCGTTGCACATGAGTGGCCGCCCTGCGAGATGCCTCAGACTATCTGCTCATGCAAGGACTCTAGGAGGCCTGGCTGCGCAGGGCACCTCCCTGCAGCAGATGAGATGAGGACGCCCAGCAGGCCAAGGCAGGCCTTCCCAGCACAGTGGAGGCCACCTCCTCAATTGCCAAACAGGGGCACAATGAGCTGGGTGGGGCTCAAAGCTCTGCTCCGACCAGCTGGGCCGCTCGATTGATGGGGCGCATGTGCCTCCCACAAAACCTGGCTGAGCTGTTCCAGCCTGGCCAAAGCATGAGTGAGCTCCAGCACCTTGGGCACCATTTCAGCACACTGGTGCCATTCACTGCAGGCACCCCTCTGCACTCTGTCAGCGCCTATTCGATGAACAGAGCACCGTCTTGATTTTCTCTTAGACAGTCCATGCGCTCCCAGAAGGTGTTTGGTGTTAGTGAGCACCACGATGGGCCTTGCTACACTTGAGCCACAGACCCCATATGCAGGACTGACCTTGCTGCGCTCATACATTAGCCACAGAGCTAGGCCTGTCAGCTCTCCATGACCTTCAGCCAGTCCAGCCACTGCTGGCTCTGTTTGGACATCTGTCATGGTGACCGCGTGGTCGCCAGGCAAAGAGAACAGCACCTGCACAGATAAATTTGCTTGGTGCATGCCCCACATGCCATGCGCAGCATGCAGTGTAAGGTTAAAAGCCAAAAGCTCGCAGCCATGCAGCAGTAGAGGCACCTGCCCCTGCTGGACATTGCGCCGCACGGTCCAGCTCTGCTGAGATCCGCTGGTGGACGCTTCGAGGTATTCCACCGAGCAGCCCCTCTCCTGCTGGAGCCAGTCACTCAGCTTGTTGAGCTGTGTAGCCTCCTGCACTGCTGCCCTGATCTGCCCATTTCTTCGGACTGGAGCTGATCGCCTGGACACATTTTGGCCAGTAGGAAAGCTTTTGAAAGTTGCATCCCTGCACGGTGAAAGTGGAGCCTGCATGGCAGAGATAGTTGGCCTAGGTCAGACTTTGCTTCTCTTCTTGCAAGTAAAAAGCTTTGCAATATACGGAAGGCCGTTCAGCTTTCTGCAACAGGGGCTGCGACGTGCTCTGGTGGCATGTACTGGTAACTTGCTGCAGCAGCTGAGGCAGATCGCCTGGGGAGATTGCTTGAGCGGTGGTCATGCTGCTCTCGGACTCAAGGGCCAGTTTCAGAGGGTCCCTGCTGGTTGGTGGCCTCAGCCACAACAGGCGGTGTCTCCGAGCACCCCTGCAGCACAGACAGAGAGGGCTGAGGGTGCAGGCTGATGCCCGGGATCCCCCTGACACCCCCAAGGATGGCAGGAAGGGTGGCAGAGAGTGGCTGCAGATGCTCCTCTCCAGATTTGGCCCGATCAGGCAGGCGCCTGAGAACGCTCATGTCCTTGACTTTGAGAAGCCCCTGGTGGAGCTGGACAACCGCATCAAGGAGGTGAGCGCTCTACATGCAGTTCTGCAAGCTCAGGGATGTACACGTCCAAGGACTGTCCTTGCACAGGGTCATGGCTGGCGCAAGGCTGTCATTGGCTCTTGCTGAATGCATGGCAGCACAAAGCACAGAGCACGAGCACTGGTTTTGGGGTCTCCTTGATGGCCCTGAGATGCATGCCATGCTTTGATCTTGACTGCCCTTGCCTCCAGGTCAAGACAGTAGCTGAAGTCAATAATGTGGACGTCTCAGAAGCAGTGAAGGACCTTGAAGTGCGGGCAGAGCAGGTCAGCTGCTGCTTTCTGTGTTTTCATGCTGCTCCATGAGATGCACGCATGCACCCTTCATGCTGTGGACATGAGTGGCTGCAAACACAGATTGGGCTTGGCTGCACTCTGGGCCTGCATGTTGCTGGTGAGGAGAAATTAGTGCTGGCAGCAACTTACTCAGTGGCAAAACAGGTCTTTTGGGAGCCACTTGGCTTTGTGCTGCATGGTTGTCTGCCTGCAGGTAGCTGCAGCACAAGTGCTGCTGCTGCGCTGCATCAGCATGGCATTGCAGCATCCTGCAACTGGGCTGTGTGCACAATCTGCAGTCATGTGAGGACAGGGTGACTAAGCTTACTGGCGACCATCAATTTGGATCAAGCGTCCTACCCTGGGATCTGGGTGCTGGCATTCGCTCCCTGGGGCCTTATGATTGCCTGCAGCTTAAGGAGGCCATGCCCCTCAGGTTGCCTGCACAAACTGGCCGTGATCAACTGGTTGACCAAGTCTCAAGGGTGGCTGGCCACCTCCCGGCCATGCTGTGCAACAAGCCAGCAACGAAGCCTGGCAGTGGCTGCAACCGGAAGTAGAGGAAGTGCATGCATCTGCTAACAGCTGCTGCTTTTTACTGCAGATCCGGCGTAAGACACATCTGCGCTTGGCCCCTGTGCAGTGGTTGCCTGTGGCGTTGTCCAAGGCTGCCGCCTGTCCTGTGCAGCCAGGGAAGACCATGCTGCAGGCTGACATCCAAGCTGCAGAGGCAGCACATGACACCCCAGCATGGTTCACATGTTTGTGTCTCCCTGCAGCTCCGGCGGGAAACCTACACACGCCTGACTCCTGTCCAGCGGCTGCAAGTGGCACGGCATCCCAACCGCCCCACATTTCTGGACATTGCGCTCAACATCAGTGACAAGTTTGTGGAGCTGCACGGCGACAGAGCGGGGCTGGATGACCCTGCACTGGCCTGTGGGCTGGCCAGCATCAATGGGGAGTCCTTCATGTTCATTGGGCACCAGAAGGGGCGGAACACCAAGGTGCGCAGGGCTGGCACAACATTGTGCGGCCTGGCCAGCACCTTGGGAGAGGCAGCCGCTCAAGTCCAGCAGCTCTGGCGAGGAGGAGCCGTGTATGGGGTGCTGCAGATTGTCAGATCACTTGAAGCAATGGCCTGCGGGCTGGCCAGCATCACTAGGATGAGCGGGACGTGGTGACGCCGTGCATGTCAGATTGTGAGGCACAACTTACAGTACAAATGATGTTGCTGTCACAATTTTGGTGCAACATGAGACCGAGGGCTGAGGGAGCCAAGTCTGGGGCATGGTGCCTCTTGCTGCAAGTAACTACACCAGTATGCAAATGACCTCAATGCATGTGCAGCTGTGCCACGACCCCAGTGCAGCTGCAAAACAGCACAATATGCTTGGTGCCTGCCCTGCTGGTGTACAGCCTCTCTCAGCATGCTCTGGTGGCTTGCTCCTGCAGGAGAACATCTATCGCAATTTTGGCATGCCCCAGCCTAATGGGTACCGCAAAGCCCTGCGCTTCATGAAGCATGCCGACAAGTTTGGGTTCCCCATCATCACCTTCGTGGACACGCCCGGCGCTTTTGCTGGGAAGAATGCTGAGGATCTGGGGCAGGTGAGGAAACGTGTTGCAAGCATCACGGTATTTGAGGCATCAACCAGACTGAAGCCAGTGGGGCTGCACACTACCTCAGCTGGCAAGCGGATGTGTACCATGCCTTGGCTGGCGAGGAGCAGCAGGACGACCTCTATCTCCAATGGCAACCTGCTGGGAGTGGGGAGGGACAGTGCTTGGTGACACAGTTGAGAAGCAGGCCTGCCAGGCCTTGCAGTGCTGCAGCTGCAATAACCCTGTCAGGCAGGGCAAGCGGGGTCCTTGGCAGTCCAGCATGCCGGGCGCGTCTAGCTTAAGGCACCCAAAGATTGCGGCATCCCTGCTTGTGCATGCATGCACAGCAGGAGTCAGACCCTGATCCCCAGAACAATGGCTGCCCTGCAATGTTGAGCCTGCTGCCTGGTCTCCTACCTGCCTTGACACCTGCTTCTGGCTGCCCTTGACGGCCTGCTGCCTGCCTTACATACAGAAGGGATACCGGCAAGTGATCCAGAGCATGCTCCTCAAGCGGCAGAGCAGCCAGCGCAACTTTCGCCTGACCCTGCTGGTGGTCCCTGCTGTGGGAGTGCTCCTCAGCCGCCCTCTGTTCTGGGTTTGCCGTCTGCCTGGCCCCCTGGATTGAGTCTGCTGCGTGGCCGCCGTCTCACTCTGCTGCTGAAAGCTGCCGCCTGTCCTGAGCCTGCTGTGCTGCCCATTCCTGCAGGGTAAGCCCCATTGCCATGGACCCCTGTGGATTCCTTGGTCCTCGCACACTCTGAGCCCCACCTGCCCTGAGCCTGTGTTGTCGTCCCCGTCCCTTGCAGGGAGAGGCCATTGCCATGAATCTGCGCGAGATGTTTGGCCTGCGAGTGCCCATCATCTCAGTGGTCATTGGAGAGGGAGGCTCAGGAGGCGCGCTGGCTATTGGCTGCGCCAACCGCAACCTGATCATGGAGAACTCAGTGTACTATGTGGCCAGCCCTGAGGCCTGCGCAGCCATCTTGTGGCGGAGCAGGGCCGATGCAGCACTGGTGAGGTGTCATGGGACTGTCTTGGGCAGCATGGTGCAGTGGCGGCCATGGAGCACAGCTGAATGGGAGGTCCTGAGGCCCACACGACCCAAGGGCAGTGGACAGCCATCATCCTGCGGCACAGAAGGGCCAATGTAGAGCTAGCAAGCTTCTTGGGGGCCGCTTTGTGCATTGCTCTACAATGGCAGCAGCACTTGGCAGACAGATGGCATGCGGCCATGCCTGGTGTCAATGCAGCACTGGTTGGGTCTTGGGCCAGATTGTTCTAGTCAGTGTGTTGCACAGATGGCAGTCCACCAACTGGCTGGCCGCTCTATGGGCAGCGCTGCTGGGAGCAATGCACTGTGGGCAAGTTGCCTGGCCTGGCTGAATTGCACTGGCAACAGCCTGCGACACGCACATCCCGGTAAATTGTTCGTGCCTGAGCCAGCACATGAGCAGCAGCGCCTGCAGCAGCCCTGCATGCCAGTCTGTCCTTGCCGCATATCCAGATGCATCCACATCAAAGTCAGGCCTGCACCCTGGCTCCATACCTGCAGGCCGGAGGCACTCCAGATGACAGTGCCCAACCTTGTGTGCATTGCAGGTTGGCTTGCATGCCACAGATGCTCTCACAGCACTGCATGCTGGGGCACCCTCCATGCTATGCAAAGCAGTGGTTGGGTTGCAGGCATTCTGATCCTTGGTCATGAGCTTGCCGGCCTTTCGAGGTCACAGCGCGCAACATTGTGCGCCGCGAGCATGTTGTGACCAGAGGTCCAGCATTTATGGCACCCTCAAACAACAGAAGTTCCTGGATGAGCTGACTCCTGGTCATCACTCTGCAGGCCACCGAGGCGCTCAAGATCACAGCGCCCGACCTGGTGCGCTTCGGCGTGTTCGACCACATAATTCCAGAGCCGCTGGGCGGAGCACACAGGGACCCCATGCTGGCTTTCCCAGAGATCAAGAAGGCGCTGATGGATGTGTGGGCAGAGTGAGTGCGCCCCACTCGCCCGGAGCTGGCGTCTGCCCGCCTGGCAGCTCAGATGAAATTGTATGGGTCTTGGGACACTATGCAGAGCTTGCCTGTAGATGGCAAGATGTGCGTGATGGAGGGCCACAGCTGCTGCTGGCTACCACTGCCATGCCCCTGGACTGTGGATCTCTTTGTGCTGAGGCCTTCATGATGGGAGGTGGTGCCTCTTACCTCCATGTCCTTGCTTGCTCAGCCACCCACTGCAGGCTCTTACCTGAAGGAAGAGCTCCTGCCCACACAGGCTCTGTGATGTGCAGGTACAAGGTCATGAGCGAGCATGAGATCAAGCTGGACAGATATGCCAAGTTCCGCAATCTGGGGCAGGTGTCTGAGGACTTGGTCATGGGCGGCAAGATCAAGGAAGCACAGGCAGAGCGTCAGCAGGTGTGGGCTGATTGGTCTCACCCTTGACCTTGCGAGTCAGCTGATGGCGCACACCCTTGATCTTGAGCGGGTTATATGCTGGTCGGCCCTGCTTCTCCTCCTTGCAAATGCCCATGCCCAGTTTACAGTTGACTGGCGCAGCAAGTTGCTGCCATTTTGCCCTGCATAGGGTGGGGGAGGTGTCCCCCACTGGAGCAATCAGAAGTCCCTGTCCTTGCCTCAGCTGTTCATCTTTGGTGCATTTAGCAGGCAGCAGTATTGCAACTGCAGGCCGGGCCCCATTCAGGTGCCTGCCACTGGCCTGATGGTGGCCGCTGCTCGCCTGACGAATGCCAGCACAGTGCATGCGAGTAAGCCTGCTGTCAGGCGGTGAATCTGATTCTGTGCCTGATCTACTTCAGGTTCTGCAAGAACCTGGCGGAAGAGTATCAGTTGCCGTCGGCTGCATCGCCGCCTGCTGCATGTGATGAATGATGCTGAGGGAACTGTGCAAGACCGCACCACCAGTCCACCATCATAGCAACGCTTGCACCGTCCCCTGCTGCAGGTATTTGAGGAAGGACGGGGGGCGTACACTAAGGCAGGCACCTGGACCATCCATGAAAATGAGGCTGCCATGATTGAGGCAGAGGCTGATGCTGATGAGGCCTGGGAGGAGGCTCTCAGGGAGAAGGCGGAGTGGACCCTCAAACCCACACCGTCACCCATCACCACGCCCTCGAAAGGTTTGTGGGGGCAGGCCCGAGCCTGTTCGTGCCGAGCACAGGCCAGCCTGCGCCCAGTGGCACCGAGTGGCATGATGCAGAGGCAGGGCTCTGAACACTTTTGCGAAAGCTGTGCTGGGACTCTGCTCGACACTTTCCACAAGCATTCATCTTCGATCCACCTTCTCGATCACCTCCGTAGCACAGCTGAGCACCTGGCGCCGCACAGGCAGGCATGTATCCAGCAGATACTGTCCACATAGGGCTCCACTGGCTCTGCAGGCTTGCACTGCAGAAAGCTGCTGTCAGAGCTCTGATCTCGGTGGAAGGCAGGGAAGCAGCACAGGGCCGGTCTCCAGCTGTTCAGCAGCATACCTTGCTGCATGCAGCTCTCAAGGCGACGATGGACCAGCATGGCATTGACTTTGAGGCGTGGCGGGCAGACAAAGAGGCCTTTGGCCTGGCAGATGAGGACCTGTTCACCCACTTCATCGACTTTGACGATGACCTCGAGGCTTTAGAGCAGTCCCTGATCGAGGCTGGGGTTGACGTGGACAAGTGGGTGGAGGGGACGCAGCCGCTGGTAGACGCGCTCAGGGAGGCGGGGGTGGACCCCGAGAAGTGGGCTCAGGGGCTGGACGACTACCGCCTGGAGGAGGTAAAGCCTGGCTGCTGCTGAGCCTGATGCGCGAGCTCACCTAACATGCTGAGAGGACAGAGAGCCTGGTGAAGTGGCGGAAGCCTCCTCCTTCCTGGGCAACAGTTGGGCCTGTGGGTTGTTCCTGACACCCATGACAGAGTTGAGGGGGGTATGGGAATGGGCAAAGGGCTGGAGAACTGCTGCCTGGGGGAGACGAGCCTGGAGAGCTGCTGTGGGCTGTAGTCTGCTGGTCTAGATGGCCGGGGTTGAAAGGATACCTCTGGAAGTGGGCACAGCAACTGGCAGACTGCTGGCTGCTCACATTCAAGGAGCTGCTTGGGGGAAGCTTGATCAAGCGCGCCAAGATGGGGCGCAGGGGCCAGCAAACTGCTGCTCAGAAGACTTCAGCATTGCTGGGTTGTTGCTGGCTTTCTCATTTGCACAGGGCTTGCTGAAGTGCCTGCATGTGTGCTTGTTGGGCCAGCCCAGGGTGCTGGGCAGCTTGGAGCTGCGCCGTCCGGGAGTAGGGGGGCTGGAGGTCTCCTGCTCAGAAGTGGCACACCTCCCAGAGTGGGGCTCCCATTAGACAGGCTGAGGCCTTGGCAGACATTTGGAGGAGACCCTAGCCTCATTCATGCTCATTGGCCTGGCTGGGACAGAGTTGTGGTGTAAAACGTCGGGAGAAGACTCAGAAGTTGTGGTGTGAACATTTAAGGGTGACTCAGAAGGCTGCAGCAGCATAGAACCTGCGACTTTCTCACACTCAGCCTGTGCATGCCTGCAGGGCTCACCTGAGAATGGCGCTGCATCATCCAACGGCAGCCATCACCTGGAACGTGAAGCCGCACATGCAGAGTAAAGTGTGCCCAGATCTGCCGCCCAACCTTCAGTGAGAGCTCAGCTGGAGCACAGCTGCCCCCAGAGCCCAATAGGCCGCCATTGTAGCACCACCACATTGTGCACCATCTGGAAGGACACCAGTCACGAGTCTTGTTCCACCCAAGGCCTGCTAGACCCCACTGAGAGAGATGGACCCTTGTTGATTCCTATGGGCCTGACCTTTGACTCTTGTTGAGAGATTCTGCAGGAGTTTTCATCTATGCTGTTCATGCTTCTCCACTGTGCTCAGGCACTACACTGAATACAGTGAGCAATAACATGTGAGCGCTGGTGGAGCATCTGCACCAGGCTCTGGCAGCTGTCCATTTCAGGCCTGGGCGTGACCACACCGGCACAGCGTTGTCACACTGTGAGCTGGTCCCCTTCGGCCATCATGTGGAGGAAACTCAGCGCCAAGGCAGACCTCCGCAGGTGGCATGGCAGCAAGAAGGACGCAAAGCCAATACATGGCTTACTTTAGGTCAAAAGTCTTTTTTTGTTTGTGTGCCGCTCCCCGTCAGCAACCGTCGCATTCGCGCTCAAATGGCAGCTCCAAAACTATCCACACAAGCTCAGAGGTTTGGCCAGTGGGGACGCGGTTATGCCAAACTCTTGGGCACCATTGGTGGCGGAGTGGCTGTTGCAGCCGCAGGCATAGCCTACAGCACCGCTAAAATAGTGGGGCTCACCAGCGAAGTTCAGAAGGAGCGCGAACTGAGGGAGTTTGCCGTTCGAGCAGCTGTGGCCCAAGCTGAGGCCAAAATGGCGGCCAAAATGGCGGACAGAACTTTGCGGAGTCCAAGGATTGAGGGACATTCTCAGGAAAAGCAACACATCAAACAAGAACGCCTGATTGTTCTGATGTGCAATGAACATTTGGAAAGCATGCACACCCCTTCACAAGTGAATATTTCAGAAGTCTCGCTGCGCGACAGCACCTCTAGCCTGGTGCAGGGGCCGAGTGCTGCCAGTGGGTGCTTTCCTGCCTCTGGGCCGTTGCCCAACATGGTCAGAGCTGCAGCTTGGGGTGCAGGCAAGCTGAGCATTCATGCATCTCCACCTGCTGCTGACGCCTGTACGTGGTGCAGGGGCTGACTGCTGCCAATGGGTGCTTCACTGCCTCTGGGCCGTTCCCCAACATGGTCAGAGCTGCAGCGGGGGGTGCAGGCAAGCTGAGCGTTCATGCGTCTCCAGCTGCTGCTGACACCTCCGTTGCAGGGCCCAACTGCTGCCAGTGGGTGTTTCACTGCCTCTCGCATGTTGCCCAATCTGTGATGCCAGAACCCTGACGCATGGTGCTCAGACCTGAGGAGGCTGAGGTCATGTCAATGTCAATGAGCTGCTGCTCTGGCAGCAGGCCACTCTCCATCACAAGCATGAAGGATGCAGCGCTGCCCTGAAGCTAGGTGTGCTGACATCTTGTTTCACCTGGCAGTCACGCCACACAGGTTTTGAAAGCAATCCTCTGCTGAATGTCTTGCCTAGGGTCAGACAGCAGACCGAGGAGCTGTGCCAGCATGCAGCTGCAGCCCAGCATGTGCTACAGGAAGGTGTGGCTGAGTAATGGCCAGCACAGGAGGGATGCAGGCTCATAATAGTGCAAGAGCACAGCAGCTTGCTACCTCTTAGCAGCAGCTGGCTGATGCTTGCTTTCAAATCCCAAATTGACTGAATACTCAGCTTCCTGGCAACGTGTTTGCCAGAGCTTTGACATGTCTGCTCATCCGCGCAGCTGTCTGCTCCCTGGGTTAGCTGTGGCTCTGGCAATCAATGAAATGCACTTCGATAAGCTGCAAATGAGGAAATTCAATCGGGGGCGGGAGGAAGGCAGTTTGGGATCGCAGCAAAGGCATTGTGCAGGGGGCGTGTGGTCACAAGGGCTGGGCAAGGCATCCAGGGGACTCAGACAAGTTAGGGGTGATCACAGATGGGTTCAGGGCGGTGGGCCACTCCATAGCAGACTGGGGGAGAGGTGCCTTCTGTGTGTGAGATGGACTTCTGATGGTCGTGCCGTGCCTGCCCAGGGTGTCACTGTGTGGACTGGGCAGGCAGGTATGGGTCCCCAGAGGATGCCCTGGCAGCGGGAGGAGGGCAGCAGGCGTGGCCCACGTGCAGCTGCTCAGGCAGGGGCAAGGCATCAAGCCTGAAGGAGGCGACGCCCGGCAGCAGACACAGATGAGGTGCTGCCGCCGCTGCCAGGCAGGTTGCTGGTGCCGGTGGCAGCGCTGCTGCCAGAGGAAGAGGTGGCCACGCAGGAGGCCAGAGGCTTGCCCTGGACGGTGGTCTGAATGCTCTTGATGGCTGGCTGTGCCACTGTGGTGATGACAGTATCGTCCAAGGCCTGCAGAACGCGGATGCATCCCATTCATGACCATGGACGTGACACGCTTCAAGACCACACATTTGCCACAGCTCTGGGCAGCAGGGGGCATGCCCACAAATGCTCACAGCAGCTGCGCTGCTGTTCGCAGCACAAGTGGTCCGTGCTGCCTTCAGTCACTCACCACCATGAGGTCGTCGGTGTTGTCATTGACTGGCACATAGTCCCACTTCCAAAACATGGCACCTGCAAAGCAAAGAGCAACCCGCTCAATCCAGATGCAGCTGGCTGGGCCATCAGCTGGCAGGGCCATCAGCTGGCACTCAGGTGGAGGTGACATGCAGCACAATGGGCAGACTTGCACATGAACTGCTTGGACCCCAGGAAAGCGCCTTCTGCAGCATCTGGGGCAGCCTGCACTGAAAGGCAGTGCTCGCAGATGGAGAGGCTCACCGCGCAGAGCGCTGGCAGCTCCAGAGGCTGAGTTGACAGAGGCTGTCAGGGCGCTGTAGATGGTCTGGTAAAAGGTGTTGCGGCGAGCTAGGCCTGCAACACAGAATGAACGCTGCCTGGAGGTGTGCTGCAGGGAGGGTGGGATGGCTTGTTTGCAGGACAGGCCTGCATCCAAGGGTGCTGAGAGGTGTGCTGCAGAACAGAGCAAATGACTTACTTTTTGGCCACATGCAGGTCCAGCAGCCACACCACAAGCAGGCCATGCATTGCATGTCAGACTGCCTTGATCAAGATGCTCTCCAAACGGGGACGGAATGCTGCTCTCATACAGCGCACAGTGCCAGGACCGGCCAAACAATGTAGGCTGAGCAGCTGCTGGGGTCAGTCTAGACCATGCGGCAGTTGGCAGATCGGTCCTGCATGCTGCTATCAAGAAAGCAGAGTTTGCATGGTCCAATACCACAACCTACCTGCCGCGGTGGCAGGGGGCTCCACCTCCACTCCAAACTCCTCCAGCAGGAGGGGCTTGTTCAGGGCGGCCATGTTCAGGCTGTGGTTGCCCACCCAGTACTGCAGAAAGTCGGGGCTGGCCGGGGCTTGCTGCAGGGCACGCACAACAGAGATGTCAACTGTGCTGCATCCTCAAGAGTGGCAGATGCGGCCACATGAGCATGACTTCGAGCAACCACTGAATGACCACGTCATGCTACAGCCCCACGGAGCGATCAAGCAGCACCCATGGAGGCCCTCCAGACTGGACTGGAGAAGTGTCAATGCTGCAGAGCCTACCTGCTGTTGGCACAGTCTGAGCACAAGCAGCTCTACAAGGCAGCCCCCAAGCAAGGGCTCACCCCTTGAGTCCACCGGTCGGGCCAGTAGTGGATGGCACCAAAATCAATGCTGGGCGAGCTGTGCTGGGCTGTGAAGTTCTGGCCTGTGAGGCTGGCCCACCCGTTGCCGGGGTTGGCCCCAATCTGCGAGTCATACTCGCCATAGAACCCCTCAATGCCCACTGTCAGCAGGTGGTTTGGGTCCTGGGTCTTGGTGTAGGCAGCCATCTCGTTCACCCAGCTCTGCAGATGGAGGGGAGGGACTTGGTGAGAGGACCCGTGGAAGGGTGAGGCGCGGCTGTGCAGACAAGCGTAGGGCTCTGCGAAGAGGTCGGCGCACAGATACGCCAGGAAGAATGCACCGTATGTGTGCTTGCTTCGGGGTGCCCCAGCAGGTATGTGCTGGCAGGTAGAGGAGATGCCGGATACCTTACACTGGCTCATGTGCACTACAGTGGAAGCCCCCACAGGTATGCAAACCCCGCACAGCCCTGACCAGCCAGACTGCTCACCGTGACGAGGTCCGCACACCCAGGCAGGCACTCAGGGTTGGTGGGCGGCGCGGGATACAGCGTCACGGGGAAACAGTTGCAGCGCACTGCACACAGCCGTGGGCCCGGTTTCAGTGAACTGCAGCAGCTTGCCACTGCCGCACAGACTTGTTGTGTAAGCTTGAAGTGAGGCAGCGGAGTGCTGATGCTGCTGCGCTGTCCTTGCAGTGCAAGCACGCTGATGCAACATACTGCGGGGGGTTTGCTTTACAGACTGTCTCAATGCGGGGGCTGCCGGCTCACTGGACTGCCGCGGCCGAACAGTATCAGGTAAGCAAGGCATTTGCATGCAGTGCATGGTGCTCGTGACTTGCTGCCTCTGCTGTCATGCGCAGCGTCATGCACACATGTCGCGACGCACTTCGAGGAGGCTGATGCAGATATGTACTGCCATCGTGCGTCAAGCTGACCTGATGCAACACACTGCAGAGGCATGCGGAGATGCTGCACTGGGAAGGCAGGGTGACAAGAGCCCTGCCAGGTCACTGTGTTTGTACCTTCATTCATCAGGTCCCAAGCAAAGATGGCGGGATCGTTCTTGTATGTGATGCCATTGACAGTGTTCTGCAAAAGGGAGAACAGCAAGTCAGGGCGTGAGACCCTCCTCAACTCCATGCTGGTCCAACGAGATCTGTGACGGCATGAGCAGCTCTGGCAGTGACCCCCATGCAGGGAGACCAGCAGACAGCGCAACACAGCTGGGCCCTCACGTTGCGGTTCACAACTTTGGCGATGTGGTCCTTGTAGAGCTGCTTGACAGCACTGTCAGTGAAGAAGGCATTGGAGTTGTTTGTGTTGCCTGTCCAGTCAAGGTACTGCAGCAGCAGGGGGACACATCAGGGGCAAGTAGTGGGCAGGCAGGGGCGCAACATGGAGTTGCACCACTGCCAGGGTGCAGGAGCGTTCATGAAGATGGGCATTGGTGAAGTCCATGTCAGTGAGCTGTGCCCAGGACAAGGGCGCAGTGCACATCAGTGAGTGTTGTGCTGCAGTCGGTGGGCTGACGGTGGTGTGGAGTGCAGCCAGACAGGGTTTTCTGGAACAACAGAAGCAGGCGCCCACTGCGTCTCCATGCAGCTGCTGCAGGGCTGGACGGCTCACAGCCAAAGCAGGCCTCAAGCCCTGCAAACAGGCGGCCATGTGCGGATCCTGCGCTCACGTTCTGCTTGGAGTCTGCGTACATCCAGTTGTCCCCAAAAGTCAGCAGCAGCTTGATGCCTGCCTGGCCAGCGCGAGCGATGAGCTTGTCCAAAGCCACAAAGGCTGCCTCACTGTAGTTGCCTGCATGTCCACAGCAGAAGGCTTCAGAGTGCATTGCAGGATGCAGCTGGACCCCTCAGTGTAGGTGTGTGCGTGTCCACAGCAGTGAGTGTTGCAGAGAGAAGAGGACTCCCAGGCCCGCTAGTTACTTTGCAAGCTCTGGAGCAGGCTGAGTGGTGCACAGGCTGCGTCTCAGTGCTTGAGACTGCCATCTGCCTGTGAAAAACTTTGAGACTGCAAACTGCCCGTGAGCCGACTCCCTTCTGAGCAGGATACACAGGCGAGAGCAGCGGGGGCACTGTCCGGACAGCGTTGGTGCGTGAGGCCTGCAACCCTGCCACACGACTTCTCTGTTCACCCAGAACAACCATCAAGTATATTTGCCAAACATGGGGGCGGATCTGCTGCCCTGAACACCCTACCTGGGCTGATCTGCAGGGGAAAGGCGGGGACGGTGCCATGTCCAAAGGCGCGGACTGTGTTCATGCCAAGGGAAAGTGCAGAGCTGTAGGTGAACCCCACAGGATCTGCCACATAGGTCAGGTTGGTGTCTGTTACGTTCAACACGCCGGCAGACGCCTCCAGCAGTTGCCACCTGCAGGCATGCAGCGCACAGCCTGAGCCGGAGGACTTCAGGGCGCGATGCATGCAATGCAGGTCCTGTCTTGTTCTTGTTTGGCACAGGGGCAGAGGCCTTCAGGAGCTGCCACCTGGAGGGGTCTGGTGCAAGGACTGAGGCAGTGTTTTGCGAGATGCGGAGTCCTGCAAGGCAGGTCGGGCTCCCCAGCAAAGCGCGAGGCAGCACAAGTGCCCTGCATAGCCTGGCCAGCCAGAGGGGTAAGCCAGTAAGGGGCTGCCACGTTGCAGTGACCTTTGCAGGACCTGCTGACCCTGAGCTCTGCAGAGGCACTCCACGCCTCCTGCACCCCTGCCCCCTGACAGTACACTGCGAGCAGGCTTCACAGGAGCATTCAACCCCTGGCTGGCCAGCACAACAGGCCAGCGCCTCACGTGTTGAAGCCCAGAGGGATGAACTCCTGGCACTTGGCATCGACGAAATGCAGGCCGCTGGCTTTGATGAAGCCGCTGTAGGTGGTGCCGTTGCTGGTCTGCTGGGCTCTGCCAGCCGCCAGGGCGGCAACCAGGAGCAGCCCCTTCAGAAGTAGCGCCATGATGGTGCTGATGCTGTATGAGGGTGAAGGTAAGGGTAGCGGGGAGTCACTGGAGGACAGGTGGCAGGCACCTGCATGCCAGGCCGCTGTGCTGTTGAGAGTTGGGTGCTAATGAGGCATGCAATGCTGGTCTCGTCACCACTAAGCGCTTGGCAAGGAAATGCAACGAATTAGGGGATGCAAGCTGAAGGTGTCAAAATGGTGGGGGCAGGCTCTCGATGGACCTGCTGCCCGACAGTCAAACTGACAGACAGCAAAGCTAGGCGGAGCAGGAGCCAGGACATGAGGCGTCAATGATGCCAAGCCGGCATGAAGTGGTCCATATATGACAAAATGGGCAGGACATTCTGCTGATGCAGGTGAAGCTTGGTAGCGTACCTGTAGGGGTAGTGCTGAAAGATCTGGTGCCCCACTTTGCGCCTTATATTCAGGGGAGAGAGGCCTGCACAGAAAGACACACTGAGCCTCGCGCTTTCCGATGATGGGTGTGGAAAAGGGACGCAATGCTGCGGCCACCGCATTGATTGCCAGCTGGAGGTTGGAACACAACGACCAAATGTGTTGGGGCAGAGGCCTCACCTCTGCAACAAACTCAGGCTCAAAGGCTGCAACGTCTTCTCTGCAAGCCGCTGAGAGGGCAGCTTACCTTTCTATTTCCTTGGAGATTTATAGAAACTTACAGAAGCTGGCAGCCTTGAGACAAGCCACTTTCGGGCAGACATCAGACTTTTGAATCATCTATCGGTACCTCAGCTGCTTCCAGCATGCAGACTTCCATGCATTCGCGGTCTTCTGTCGGAAGCGGTGCAGCTGCTCCCAAGCGCTGCTCCTGCCATGCTCTGCCTCATGCCAAGCCCTTCTTCTCAGGTGAGAGCCACCATACAATCGTCCCAGGACATGCCAGAAGGTCCTTGGACAGCATGGCATGCTGCTTTCTTGCAGATCCAGCAGCTGCACCCACTGTTCCTGGGCTTCAGCCTGCCTTCTGCTGGACATGCTGCATCACAACTATTTTGCGTGCTGCAGGTCGCAACAAGCTGAGGTCCTCTGCATGGCAGGCAGATCCCCGGACTGACCGCGGCCACCAGGTTGCTGTACATGCTGCACTGGTGCCCCGCTTCACACGTGTCGTCAGAGGCTACACCTTCTTCTACGGCGATGCTGCAGGTGGGTGCTGTCCCTGCCTCCCACTCGCCTGCCCTCTGTCCTGCAAACATTATGGCTGTCGTGCTCCCCTGCAGCTTCACACTGCTGCAAAAGGGGCCCTTCCAAGGGCTGCTGCCCTGTTGCTCACATGCACATCACTGCAGAGATGAGGTAGCTCATGTGACAACCACCTCTCATCTCCTGGCAAGCACCTCTGCAGTGGTCCACTGGCAGACCGCGCCATGCCTGACTGTTGCACGTACCCATGCTGCAGCCAAGGCTCTTGAGGACCCTCGAAAAATGCTAGACCAGGCAGTGGTGGAGATGCAGGTGAAGCCTTGTATTGGTTGCAGGCACAGTCTGCATGTTCGCACAGCACTTGTACCAGATCGCAGGTGCACACAGCAACCCCCCTGTTCTGCATGTGCACCCAGAGCTTCATCTGAACTGCATATGCATTCAGCACCTGGCTCGCTGCTGTCCTGAAGGGTCAGCCCCAAACCCATTTTCATGCTTGTGCGCCCTGTCTGCATGGGCCGCTTCGCCTACAAATGCTGACAGCCTTGCCCCCAAGACGGCCCTTGCACAGGCAGCCATGACGCCCCTGCCTTGCTGTCAGGTGAGCTGATGCTGCCCATCAGGTGGCCACAGGCAGCCTCCAGCATAGGAACAAGCTGTGGTGACTGGGACTGAGAGGCTGTGCCTTCTGGTGCAGGAGGACTTGGTCAAAATGCGCCGTGCCTCCAGCGAGGTCCTGGCCACGCAGCGCATGCTTGAGACACGGGTGGCTAATGCCAAGAGGGATGGGGTGAGGTTCCATATGGCTGTTCCCAACTGTCAAGGTTGGGGCTTGGGCAGCCAAGCCTGTCTGCAATTGGTGCCAATCTATAGAGTGGATGCTCAGTCATGGCTTGTGCAGCTGGCTGATTCAGCTACGAGCCTCCTGCAGGCTGTGCTCTGTAGGAGCTGGGTCATGAGGGCCCAGCTCACCCTGATCAGGGTCAGCCCCTGGGCTGGGGCACCTGTATCCTGAGCAGCACCATGCTGGCCCCCACTTGCCTTGCTCAACACTGTGAGGCTGGCTCTGCTACATCACTGTTGAGCCCAGGCAGCCCTGAGCAAGCGCAGACAGGGGTGTGCTTGCCCCTTTTGCCCTGCCACAAGCTTGGCTGACCCCCTCACAGCCCTGCAAGTGGCCCTGCACACAATGTTGAATCATCTCCATCTGCCGGCCAGCAAACGGCGCTCTGGCTGTGGAAGGGACGGCTGATCACCTGTTGGCTCAGCCTGCGTGCTGAAGCAACTCGTGCCTACCATGCAGGACAGCTGGTACCGCCGGGCCCAGTTGGCCCTGAACAAGGGCGAGGAGGAGCTGGCTCGCGAAGCTCTGCGGCGGCGCAAGACCTTCACCGACGCCGAGGCGGCCCTGCAGAAGCAGCTGGACCAGCACACGCGCGCCACGCAGCAGCTGCTGAGCAACATAAGGTGTGGTGGACTGGTCTGCAGACCATTGTTGACACCAGCACTTGCACCTCTTGTAGAGGTCTTGAGAGACGATGCCCCAAACAGGCCTCTGCACACGTCAATGGCTGTGCAGCCCTGTTCGCTGGCTGGCATCCGCTTGTGCGCACCACCAGGCTGCAGGTGGCTCTGTGCAAACTGCACATGTATGAAGACTGGTGCTTCCAATGCAGGATGCTCGAGAGCAAGCTGACTGAGGCGGCAAGCAAGAAAGAGACTCTCAAGGCGCGGGCAATGTCTGCACAGGCTAGCAAGGACATGAATGAGTGGCTGTCTGGGCAGGTGAGGCTGGGGGTTGAGTACATGGATGGCTGACAGTAGCATGTGGCCCGGGCCAGCAGGGCAAGTGAGGCTACTGGTTGGAAGTCGGGATGGCTGACTCTCATCCAGGCGTCAGGGCTTGCAGTCTCATCAATGGGGCCAGAGAGGTTGGGACTGTGTACGGCTGGCCGCAGCATGGGCCACTCTCTTCCAGGCCTGCCGCCTCAGTGTGCACACTCCCTTGAGCGGTGCTGCACCTGGCTGCATGCTGGTCAGCACTGCAAGCTCGGCCCCAAAACACTGCCAGGCCTGCTCTGTGAGCTGCAGTGAGTCATCTGGAGTTGAAGCTGAGTCAAGAGCAGCAAAGCATGCACACTAGTGCAAGTACTGTAGAGTGCAGTACTGTAGAGTGCCTGTATTGGAGCAGGCATGACCAGTGTCCCCATTGCCTGCTCGGGGGGGGTTGCTTGTCTGCAGGGAGCCAATGCGGATGCTGTTGCTGATGCATAGCCAGACGCTGTGCTGCAGCTGACAGCCCCTGCTGGCGTGCCCTTCAACTTGCCAGGGTGCGTGCCAACAGCAGAGCACTGTGCGGATGCTGCATGAGACAGGCAGCCCTGCTGCCCTGCACTGCATCTGGCTGGGCAATGTGCCAACTACACATCATTAAGACAGTGATCCTTGTGATGCTCTTGGATGAGGCTGACGTCCTCTGGTGTGCCGTGCAGCTGGCTGGCGTGCGTGCCAGCACCAACACGGGGCTGGCAGCCTTCAGCAAGATGGAGGAGAAGGTGCTGGCCATGGAGGCAGAGGTGGAGGCCGCCGAGCAGGTCAGCGTCTGGGGCAGGGTTGCTACTCTGCCTGCTTGAACAATGCCGTGCAAAGAAGATGGGGCGCTTGCAGCTCTCTTTGGTCAAGGTTTGCGGGCATGTGCACTTGACTCTCCTTGTGTGTCCTTGCAGATGGCGCCCTCAAACCTGCTGGAGTCCAGATTTGTCATGCTGGAGGGCATTGGAGGCCTGGACGACGACTTGGACAGGCTGAAGGCTGACCTCCGGCTCAAGGGCAAGCTGCCTGACAGCACTTCTGCTGTTGTGCCCAACAGCATCATCTGGGAGTGAGCAGACTGACTGCTGCTATGTAACGCTTTGGTGGACATGCCTGTACAATGCGCCCTGCACGTTGCAATTGATCACTGCTTCTGTAAAAGGTGTAAACCGTGACGGCTCTCAGCCAGCCTCTAGTCTGTGGCAAGACTTTGCTTGTAGGCGTTACATGAGCACATCTTCCCCCAGCACAGTTACAGGCCAGGGACTGCTAGGGATGTTGGGAAGAGGGTAGCACAGAAAATTGTTGATGTCCGGTCATTCTTGCACAGAGTGCTCTCAGCCGCGATGAAGGAGGAGGTGCTACACACAGGATCTGAGAGGTGACTCGTGAAGGGCAGCAGGTGGGCCTCAGGTCTGACACAGCCCAGAGCCCTGCCCAGCCAGCAACCTGCCACTGGGAGTCTATGCCTCTCTACTTCTCCTCAGTGACCTCGTCAAGTGCGTAGTTGTTGGTGGAGACACCAGCATAGTTCACGGTGTCAAATCGGACGACCACAGGGTAACGGATGCCGCTCTGCAGGCAACGCCGGCATGTCAGCGCTGCTTGCAGCACTCCCCTGGGGAAGAGCTGCAGTAAGGACAAAGAAGGACAAAAGCTGCAGCAAAGCAACGGCAAGTAGCCAGGGATCATGTCATTGCATCGACGCTCTGTTGCATTGGCCGAGCAGCAGGCAAGCAGACAGCGCTGCTTGGTCTGTCGGGCCTGGTTCCAGTGCAGTGCGCTTGGCGGTAGACTTCTGACACGCACCTGGTCGACGGATACCACCTTGCCGGTCTGCCTGTACCAGTAGGACTCAGGCCTGAGGATGCGGACCTGCAGGCAGACAGGACAGCATCGCATGCGACTGCTGCAGAGTGTTCTCTGCTGGGCACCGCTTCTGCTGGGCTTTGCAGTGGTGCAGCCCTCCCCATAACTGCCTGCGGCCACGCTCACATCATGCCGCACTTTGATTGCTTTCGGCACTGAACCCCCTTGGTGGAGCCGCAGCACCCTCTTGTCAACACAGCAGCCACACAGGTGCACAGGTGCACAGGTGCGGGAGACGTGGCTGGTGACATGGCAGACGCACATATTTGCCACGGGTGGGGCCGAGGGGCTGCTTTCCCTCCTTGTTGCTGGCCTTTGCGCCAGTCGGCTGGGCCTTCTGGCCCTCAATAGCCTTCTCGCCCTCAGGGGCCAGCCTGCAGCGAGGTGTGTGGAGATCTGGTGAGCAGCGCATTCAGTATCTGCAATGGGCAGCACAAGTGAGGGCCGCATGCCCTTGGGCGCAGCCAGGTGGTCATGCTGCAAGACACACCCAAGGCAGAGACCTTTGTCGTTGCCCAGTGTCTAGCCTCATTGCCCCTCTTCCAGCTTGCACTGCACAGCTTGACAATCAGCTTGACCAAAGCATCACGCGGTCACAGCAGGGGACCTGGTTGCATGTCAGCAGTAGCAGCTGCCCACAACAGCAGGAGGCGACCTACTGGTGGCCAGCAACTTACACAGCTGCTGACCAAATCTGGCAACCAGGCCTGCCAGTCTGGAGGCTGGCCGCAATAGAACTGATGCATTGCTGTCAGATGCACGGCGTCCCCTGCCACTCACTCCTGCTCTGGGGTCTTGGCCTGCTTGGAGGTGCCTGCAGGGCCGCCTGTGTCCCCCTTGTCTGCCCTGACCACGAACCTCCTTGAGGCTGTCGGTGTTCTCCGAGCAGCACCTGAGGAGCACGAGGCGCAGAGTCTGAGGAGTGGAGACTGGCTGCTTCGTGGCTGGGACATGTCGCCGATCGCAGGCAGCAGGCGCCAGGCTGCCTAACTCAGACCCTGAAGCCCTCTTGGAGCAAAAGCGGGACGGCAGTGCTCACTTGTGGTGTTCTGGACCCGCCTCCCCATCAAGCTGCTCTTGCTGCCCATCGCGTAACAGGTCATGCTCGACATTGTGAGGGCCACGGGTACGGCTCTTGCGCGCACAACTTTCCAAGTCAGGCGATAAGTGGAGAAGATTTTGCTAAACCCTATTTGACTCCCAGAACGCCAAAAGAAATTGAGAAGCTTTCAAATAACTGCATGTCAGCTTCATGCAGAATGCTAAGCAAGCTGCAGCGGTGTGTAGCTATCAGCTTGGAGTGTGAGGTTGTAGAGGGAGGGGGGGAGGTTCCTTCAGCTTGTGAAGCAGTAGTGAAACAATGGCCAGCTGAGGGCGCTGTATGCACTCTGAGTCTGGTGAATCATCTTCATGCACTGTAAGCTAGCTATAGGGAGAAGGGACGCTGATTGGTTGGCCAACTAGTGGCGCTCTCTCTGTCACATAGCAGCGTTCATTCTGCTGTTATTTGTTCTGCACGATGCCCCGCACTGAGCTCATCTGGTGGTCAACCTTGGTGTCCAACAGCCAAAGCTGCAGGGCCAGCATCATCAGGGTCCTCATGAGGGGGCTTTGCTGCTGGCAGTATGGCTGCTGTGATGGTGGTGGGGTTCCGTCATTGTGCGGCTGGGTCGCCCTGCTGCCACGCTGCTGCTGCTGCTGGAGCCCCACAGCTTGAAGCCTTGCGAGCTGCCAGCTGCAGGCAGTGGGGGCGGTGGTCCAGGGGTGCAGTCAGAGCCAGGGACGATATGCACTGTGAACGCACACTGCCACAACCTTGCTTGCAGCTGCAGCACCCTGCTAGTCGTGATGCAGCAGGCTGCGGCCGTCAGCAACATACGGCATGCGGCTCCGGAGGAGGATGGCAAGGAGGGGGGGCGCCCACAGCTGTGGCTGCAGCAATTTGTCAGCCTGCGCATCATCCCAACAGGGACCAACTTATGCAGTGGTGCCGTTTCACACCCGACCTGGGCACCCTCAGTGCAGCCAGCGCACCTGGCTTGCAGTTGGGCAAGGGGGAGGCAGCCTCAGCGACCTTGGCAGCGTGCTCCGCGGTGGGCACGATGACGTTGGTGAAGACGCTGTCTGCGGGGCCGACCTGGATGGCCTTGCAGTGGGCACACCCCTCGAGCTGGGCCTCATCCACATAGGGCGCAAAGCTCCACTGCCAGAAGATGATGCCTGCAGGTTGCCACAGAGAGAGCAGTCAGGAAGGTGCACACCAGTTCATGAGGAAATGCAGCAGGAGGCACTGCCTGAGGCAATCAGGAGAGATATGCCAGGGTTGCATGTAGTGAGCAGTTTCTGTACCAGGTTACAAGGGCTGCAGGCAGCATGCAGGAGCCCAGCTCCAAAAGCATAAACAGGATGATTGCATGCAGCGCAGAAGCTTGCATCAAAGCATTGAGCCTCTTTGCTGGCAGCTATATGTGCAGCACTGGGCTTGCAGAGCTTGCATCGACCTGAGAAGCTGTCGATGTGTTAGTGGTTTCCCAGCCAAGACGGCAAGATGGTCCACTTCGTGTTACACGCCTATTCAGCATACAGGTGCATCAAGCTGCAGCAGCTGACCCAACAAAATGCTGCCCCCCCTCTTTGCAAGCACCAGCATTGGATCAGTTCTGGAGTGCCGCCTTGTCAGTCAGGGGATCAGTGGTGAAAAGCCCTAAGCCAACACAACAGGAGAATGCAGGGAGCCAGTCTGCAGTGACCCCTCATTGGCCACGCCAGTGCTGCGCACAGGTGCATTGGCATTTCTTGGGAAGCAATGGCCCCACCTGACAGCACACGCAATGCCTCTCGTCAGCCGAGGAATATTTGGCCTGCGAGTAGCCCGCAGACTCATCCAACACGCAACACTTGGGCCAGCTGCACACCTCAGAAGCAACTGACACCACCTGACAGCACACGCCAAGCACCCACCTCGAAGTGCCCCCTCGTCAGCCAAAGAGTCCTTGACTTGCTGGTAGGCGCGCTTGTAAAAGGGGCCGCGCAGGGATGAGATGTTGGCCTGCGCCGCAGGTGTGTCCATGTGGACCTGCAGTGCACAGAGTGCTGGAGGTTTGGCGGCACAGGCTGCTGAGGGCTTGTTTGCTGCATGGCTCTGGCTGCACCATCCGCAGGCTAGGTGTCCCAGGTATCGTCCAGCAGGACACTTGGAGGGACCGAGGGGAGCTGGACCCGCCCAGCGGTATGCCAGGCTGTCAAAGCACACCTCTTTGCCAAACTCCTCGATCAGAAGGGGCTTGCCCAGGCGCGCAGCGTCAGCTGCATGTTCCTTGATCCAGCGCTCAACAAAGTCCAGATCCCAGGTCTGCAGCCAGATGAGGAAGGCAGGTGTCACACGGGGGCTTCTTCTGCCTCTGCTACTGAAGCAGGGCCAAGGCATGCTCCCAGTGGCACATCTTACATCGGACATGAGTCACAGACAAAGCGAAGAGCATCTGCAGTGGTCCCGCTGCTGGTGTGAGGGCAGCACAGACATGCCTCTGCACAGGCTAGAGGTGGCGGCTCAGCCCAGCAGACAGCTTTGAACAGGACTGAGCCTGGTGGACCTCATGATACTGGTGCAGCTGTGCTGCTCACCTCCCAGTTGTCTGACCACACGTGGGCCACAGCAAAGTCCACGGCCTTGACGCGGTAGTTGTTCTCAAAGTCCTGTCCTGTGATGCTGGCCCAGCCGTTGCCAGGGTTCACAGCGGCGCCCTTCTTGCTGGTGGGGCCGTAAAAGCCCTCCCCGCCGATGGTCACCAGATGGTTTGGGTCAGCCTTCTTCAGGTGGGTCGCCACATCCTCAATCCAGGTCTGCAATCACAAGGTCAGCAGACCTGACTGTTCTGTGTTTGTACGGAAGGGATGGCAAGGTAGGCACTGACCAGCTGCCGGAAAACTCTTACATAGACACAGGCTGCTGCTGCGTGTTGTGGTCATGGCTGTGCGTTGTGCGGAGCCACAGCAGGAGCCATCACTGGATTGGGAGCAGACGACCGTTCAAGCTCATGGTCCTGCATGTGCCCTGCTGCCCAGCAGGGCACCATGCAGCAGCAGGGGACGCCGGCTTGGGCAGGCCAGACAGGCCTTTCACATGGTTTGAAACCTTCAAACCGTGTGTGAGGAAAGCACAGACAGGGGTGCCACTGGTGCATGAGCTGCCACAAGGCTCGAGACATCAGGTGTCACAGTGCCATGGGAAGTCATGCTGGCACTTACCTGCATCTTGAGGGCGCAGTCCGGCCGGCAGCTCACGTCATCCTCCGGCGGCGGAATGGTGATGGGGAAGCAGTCGCAGCGGGGCTCATTCAGCATGTCCCACGCAAAGATGGTGGGGTCCTACACCACAGTCCTAGCCCTTTGAGTGCCACGCAGGAACAGCACGGCAGCAACAGGGCTACCAAGCAGGGCCGAGAAACCAGGGGAACATGACAATGCTGATGGGCACAGCCCCGCCGCCATGCACACATGACGAGGCAGCAGCGAATCAAGCCAGCACACGACCAGACTTCTCAGAGAGAGACAAGCTGCTGATAGCACTGAGCGGATGGAGCGGGACAGAGCCACCCGTCAGACCCCTGCACAACTTTGTGCTCTCCTCACATACTTGGGCGACCTGACTGGCCAAGTCACAGACTGCAAAAACGCGATTACCTCCTTGTATAGTCTCCCATTTATGGAATTCCTCCGGTTGACAATCACGTCTATGTGGTCCTTGAACAGCTTGCGCGCCTTCTTGTCAGTGAAGAAGGCGTCCGGGCCCTTGGCACCTGCCCACTTGACATACTGCAGGGCAGGAGGAAACGTGAGCTTGGCAAGGCACGAAGATGTACATGTGCAGGCAATCAGCCCAGACAAGGAGCAGCTGCAGACAGATGTCTGAGCTTTGCAGGAGGAGCACAGCCGCAGCAGAGCCACACAGCGAGCTGGCTGGAGAGCACGGGCCCTGCCGATCAAGGCAGCCACTGGCGCCTGGCTTGCTGCATGTTGAGACGGGCAGGCCTGTGTCCAGCTGGACAACTGCTCCATGTGGCGATCCCACATGCGCAGAGACCTTCAGTGGGCAGCTCACCACCGCTTTGCTGTCAGCGTGGTCCCAGTTGTTGCCCAGCGACAGCAGCAGGCGAATCCCATACTTGGAGGCCTCATCCAGCAGGTAGTCCAGAGCCTGGAAGGCGTGCTCACTGTACTTGCCTGCAGGCAGGGGAGCAGTCAGCGCACAGCAGCAGTCGAAGGTGGCGGGGCCGTGCTCTGTGCACCAAGTGGGCAGGGGCAGTGGGTGCACAGCGGCAGGCAGTATGCAGCAGTTGCCGCCAGGGGATGCGCCCTTGCTGCACCAGGCTGCCAGTGAGTAGGGAGCCTTCAGCTTGCAGCAGGAGTTAGCGCCTGCGGCAGCCCTGGCACTGCAGGCATGCCTGATGCACCTGTCTACCAGTGGCAGGGAGCATTCAGTGTGCATCAGCAAACAGCAACTGCACCAGCCACCGGCGCAGGAGGCACGCATGCTGCACCTGCCTGCGGGCATAGGCACGATCACCAGGCTTGCATTGCAGGCATGGGGGCAGGTGGCACGGGCACAGGTGGCATCAGTTTTCTCCCAGAGCAGGTGCATGCGCCAGAGATGGCTGTGCTGCAGAAGATGTTGGGTGCCAGCTGGTGCTGGCAGTCTGCCTGTGAAGTGCAGTCTGCCTGTGAAGTGCTGAAGAGTGCTGCGCAGCCTGGCAACCTGTTCACAGCATCTTGCCACAGACAGGCGAGCCACCAGGTGCACGCAGCAATGTGCACTGACAGGCAGGCATACAGGAGGGCCCCTTGCAGGCGTCAGTCATAGCATCTGCACACTAACCATCACAGCAGGCAGTCAGTACATTCCGCTGGCAGTGGTGTAGGCAAGGCGGGCAGGCTGCCACCTGCCCTGTGCTGCTGGGCAGCATGAACCCTGCAAAGCTGCCGGCAGTGTGCTGTTGAGCGTCTGCCAGCAGTGTGCCTGGCTCCGCGCTTGCAGCACTGCGTCCTCCCTGTCCACCGCAAGGCCCTTCACAGAGGGCTCAGGTCGCATGCGTTCAGCCCAGTCATGCCCCATGTACCCTGCCCCCGCCTCAAGCTCAACAGCAGGGTGTCAATCAAGCACTGCCCAAAGGACTCCCCAGCGACCAGGTAATCTCATGCACCCTGGCGCCGCACCTGCCGAGGTCTGCAAAGGGAAGCTGCTGTCGGTCCCGTGGGCAAAGGCGCGCACCACATTGAGGTGGTTGGCAGCTGCGGTTGCAAACGTCCACTGGACCACGTCCGTCACTCCGTGGGCAGATTTGACAGGCTTGCTCTTCACTTTGCCAGCCGCCAGTTCCATCAGCTGCCATCTGCAGCAGCATGAGGGAAAGGGCTGGGCACTCCGCCAGGGCTTGCATGAAGCTGAAGCTCTGCCGCCGCCACACAAGGAGCAGTGCCGCTAAGCATGGCGAGCCAGTGTCAATGTCTTTGCCTGGCCATGGGAAGCTGATGATTGTGTCTTTGCCTGGCCATGGCAAGCTGCACAAGACGTGCCTGATCTTTGCCTGGCCATGGCAAGCTGCACAAGACGTGCCTGATCCCTGGTAGCTGCTTTTCACTATGTCTGTGCCCGAGCTGCGCAACATGCAGCATTCCACTCAGCCGCATTCCTCTGCTGAAATCCCAGGCACAATGCAGCAGGGCAAGAATGCCCAGCATGCAGCAGCCTGATATACCAACATGCAGCAGCCTGACTTACGTATTCAGCCCAGATATGATGAACTCTGAGCAGTCTTCATCACAGAAGCGCTGCCCGCAGGTCCTGATAAAGCCTGAGGCTGAAGCTGCCGCATGCTGCGGCAGCAAGGCCACAACTGCCAGCAAACATATGCGCCAGCTGAGCATCAGCCTCTTGCACCTCGAGGCAGGCCGCCTGCCCACGGGCTGAGACCTTCTTGACAGATGAGCTCCTATTGGCGAATGGGCGCTGCTAATAACAAGGCTCGCCCTCGGGCAGCGGCCAGCCTTGGCCTAGGAGTGTCCTTTGTGATCAGCAGCACAGAGATGGTGACCAACCTGCGTGTGCAGGACAGAAACAAGCCAACACCTTGGGGGGAGAGGCTTGTCGATTTAGAAGCCCACGGTGTTTTTCAAACCCGCAGAAGGAGAGAAGGTTGGCCTGTTGGGCATTCAGGGTCAAAGACTCTCTGCATCAGCATCCATTGGCGGGAGGCTGGTGCATCCTGTACTTCAAGGCCATTCGTCTTGGCTTATTCAGAAGCGGCACATCAAGGCAGAGAGTGGGCCTTGTAAAGCTGCAGCAGCAACTCAGGTGTGTGACTGGCCAGGCCATGGCACAGTGCTGCATCCCTTACTGTGTGCACTGATGCCGTGTTATGTCCAACCTGGCACAAGCTGCTAGACCCACACACTGCCCAGTGCTAACCCCCCGTGCATCAGTGACTGGCAACCCACAGGGACAATGAGCAGAAGCTCATCTTTGATTGGGCATTCAAACTGTTGGTCTGCAACGGCAAGCCTGGGCAATGCCAAGATGATGAGCCAGGACATGACCTTCACGAATTTTCAATGGAGAGAGCGCCAGTGGTGACACTGTGCCTGCGTGTTTTGTCAGGCACGTCTGAGCCATCACAACAGGTAGTGACCCGTCAAAGCAGCAAAGTGCTGAGAGCCACCTGGAGGACTCAGAAGGAGATCAGCTGGGATAAATGCATCACAATGACTAGAGTGCTTGTGTGGAGTTGGGCCTGCATCACATCAACCTCTGGTGTTGCAGCAGGGGCAAAAGTGACGTGAGCAATGACTGCAGGTCACGCTCTTGGGATCCCTCTGGTGCAGCACAGCCAATTCAGGCACAGAAGCCAGCTTTGTGCACACCTTGGCTGGCTGACGAACCTGTGCAGCTGGCTGACTTGTGTGCACGCTGAGTTGGACAGTCCAGACTGCTATAGCACCATGTGGGCAGCATGCCTGGCATGAGGTCTGTCGCCGGCAACATAGTGGCCAGAGGAGCAGGTTCATTTGCCTTCCTGCATCCTGATGGACCATGTCTGTGTGATTGTTGCCGTACCTCCCTGCTGGGGTCGACCACATTGGCAGCAGAACAGGCGCTGTGCAGCAGCATAGGGCTAGCCAGTCGGCAGCGTCTGGCAATGCTGTGTTACTGCTGTCTGGCACTTGGAAGACAGGCATGCAGGGATCATGAATGCACCTCAAAATCATTGTAGCGTGAGATGCCACACCACCGCCTACACCATTGCATGCAGCAGCTTCCTGCCCTCTGAAAGCTTTTGGCTGCACCATAAATGCCAGCTGAACGATGTCGCAGCATGCCAGCTCCTGTCTTTTGCACCAGGTGGGGCTGCCATGCACCAGCTGGAGCTCGCTCCTCGATGTCTTAGGTCAGATCTCCCCCCCGCATGGTGAGCTCCAATGAACGCCTCGATTCCCCATGCTCAGCAGACCTGGCATCCTCGATGTCAGCATCGCCAGGCAGCCGAACATTATCGCAATCAATCAACTGTCAAGCATCACCGAGACCATGCCAGACAGGAATCTAGGCTGCCCGTTTGCCACAGCAGCTCAGCAGAAAATGCATTGCAGCTCAATCAGCCTGCTGACCAGCAACATGTGGAGCCTTCTCCTAGAAACCAGAATGGGACCACCCCGCCTCCGGCAGAACCCATGGACTCCAGGCAGCCTGGAGCCATGCTGCAGACCGAGACACAGAGGCGCAAGAAGCTCTGGATGGCTGCCATAAAGCCCCCAATGTACACAGTCGCTTACGTCCCAATCTTGGTGCGCAGCCCCATGGCCTCGCTGCTCTGCAGGCTCCGACACATAGCCTCACCCTCAGTGGGCAACTGTCACTGCATGTGTACAGGTTTCAGCTGCAGCAGCTTACAGCTTGACGGGGATATTCCCCATTAGCCAATTCTTCCAGCTTTCGGGAGCCTCAACCCTCATCATTGCCTGGCTGAACCTCAGGTGAGGCAGGGGCTGCATGAGGCGCTACCCTACACTCAAGTCGACCTGGGAGCTGCAGACATACTTGTCAGCCCTGCAGGGCAAAGTGCTAATTTTGTCAAGTGCACCGGCACCCAGGCTGTTTCATGCTGCCCAGCTGATGCCATATGCTGCCAGCCCCTTGCCGTCTGCACAAATGCAGGCTGCCAAAACCTTTGTCCCAAAGCCTAGGCCCCCTTCTGATGCAGCAACGATGCCTATGATGCTGACATGGACGTGGATGGAGACAAGCCGGAGAGCGTGGTGAATCTGACGGGCAACCGCAGAGCTGTCTTTTGGGCTGCCTGGGCCTGCTTCTTTGCTGGCACAGCATGGCTGGGGGGTTTGGTGACCGGCCTGGTGAGCCTGGGGCTGCCCTCTCTAACAGGGTGGCTCTTTTCTCCATCAGCCAGCCTGCCACAGCAGCAATGGCAGAGCAGCCTGGCTGTGGAGGATGCTCAGTATGTGTCCACAGTGTGTGGTGCAGCTGCGCAGGGCTTCAGTTGAGTTCCTCTGAACGGTCGCACTGCCTGCAGCGCACCTCAGGCGCAGGCTTGACCCGGCATTGTGCTGCTGCAGAGGGTGCAGAACGACACCAGGATTGCAAAGATGCTGGGCGCAGCCATCTGTGCGGGCTACCTCTACCAGGGGCCCCCTTTCAGGTGAACATTGCCCGATCTGCAGAGCCGTGCGTCCGGGATTGGCACTGCCTTGCTGTGCATCTCTGAAGGCTGCACTATATGTGCATCCATGGCTGGCCCTTCCAGTGTTGTAAACCTGCCTGCGCCTGCAGGCTGAGCTACAAGGGGCTTGGGGAGCCCCTGTGCTTCATGGCATTTGGACCTCTGGCGTTGGGTGCATTCTACTTGGCTCAGGTGAGAACCCATCACTGTGACCTCCGATGTAGTTGTGGAAGTAAGTTTGAAGGTTGTGATCTGTGACAGCCGCGCCAGGTGCCTCTTGCAACCTGCCAGTGATAGCTTGCAAGTGATGGCACCCATGGGGCACGTCAGCAGCTCACGGCCAACAACGTAAAGCAGCTCGCCGTCACTTGCGCCTGCACCAGTGTACGCGCCAGCCTGTCATCCACCAACCATCAAGGGTTTCTCAGCAGCACGCAACAGCCAGCCACACCAGACCTCCATGCATGGCCTGCAGGTGACGCACCCCCTGGGCAGCCCCCTGCCCGTGCTGGGCAATGCGGTGATGGTCTGCAGCATTGTGGTGGGCATCACCACCACGGCCATCCTGTTCTGCAGCCACTTCCACCAGATAGACGGCGACAGGGCCGCCGGCAAGCTGTCCCCGCTTGTGCGCCTGGGCACCCAGAGAGCTCTGTCGGTGCGATGTGCTTGTGTGTTCATGCCTGCGCCCCGACACTGTGCAGCCAGCAGGTGTGCTGGGTTTGCCTTCCTTCATTCAGTAGGGATCGTTGATCCAGCATGGCAATGACGGAGCCATCTTGTAGTGCTGACGGGCAGGCTGTGTCTTCCTGAAGGCTCCTGCTTGCTGTGCAGTGTGCTGAGCTTCAGCCAGCTCTGTGTGCATCGCAGCTCCGGTAGGCGCGCATGTTGTGTGCAGGTGCTGCACAATGCCATCAGGTACGCCCTCCTCCTCCCAGCAGCAGCCGCTGCCCTCGACATCTTCTCCTGGTGGTGGTTTCCATTCTCCATCCTCCCGCTGATTGAGGTGAGCAAGCAGTGTGCTGTGCATGGCTCGTGACAAGCAGTCCTGCGATCTACATCTGCCGAGCACTGTGCGCTGTTTCACACCATCATGCATGCGCGCTGCACGTCGACCCAATTGCTGGGGTTTACACCTGCTTGACGGGTCTGCAGGCATTCCGCATGGAGACCTTCTCCTTGGCCAACCACCACAACCCTGCTGCAATCAGGCCTCTGAAGCTGTACGCAATCCGTGTACATGTCGCCTGCGGAGTCGCGCTGGCACTCAGTCTTGCTTGTGGCAGGCTGTTCTGAGCTGCCAGTCCCAGTCCTTGTTGCACATGTTCTTGAGTCTTTTGCTTGCTTGCACATGACCTTGTTGCTTTCCTAGACGCTGGCAGAGGTTTGTCAGCAAGATTGACGCTGGCAGCATTAACCCCCCGCACCCTCACCTTAAGGGGCGAGCATCTTCTCTTGCTGTTTTCTGAGTTGCTTAAATAGGACAAATGTCTCCCATGCCACCAAACAAAGCTGGAATACATGCAAACTTTTGTAAAGGAATCATAGAGCAGGATTCAACCTTCAGTATGCTGTGGAGTTGGAAGGCCTTCCATGAGGTCCTCTACTTACATTCAAGGCCTGCATTTGTGTACATGCATTTGTATGCTCACCTGCAGTGACTGCACACCACTTTGCACTTGGTGAAGAAGGACAAGTCGAACTTCAAATTGACAACAATCTCCTGAAAGGCCTCAAAAGCTGGCTCACGGACTGCCCCAGACGTTCCCAGACGTGGCGGTTCCGTCATCACATACTGTCCGAGGCTTGCTGGGTACGATCGATCTCCTGCATGTACCTGCATGTGTCTGTGCAATGAATGTGCAGCCAGTGGCTGTAACTGATTGCCTGAGCTTGTCCTGTGTCACACCACCTCCTGGTACAAAGCTGCATGAGAGACTCTCAATGTCCATCGCAGGCTGCCAAATCTCCTCGGCACAACCTTGGCGCCCACAGAGGCTGCGCAGCAGCAGGACCTGCCAGTGCCCTGCAGCCCGCTGTCAAGGTGTGCCTGCCTCTCTGTGTCTGAGGTTGCCAACATCTCGTTATTCTGTTGACCAGGGCCTTGGCAGCTCTGACACTTTCTGACGCGGCACTGCCTCCTCCTCACACAGCGCAATGCTCATCACTCGCTGCGGCAGCACTGCACCCTCTGCATGCAGTGGGACGTGAAGTCCAGCTCCTAAGGTTTGCTGCAGGCGCCGCAGCTATGGCAGAGCCAGGGCATGTTCGCTACCCACTGGAGACAACGCCAGCCATCCCTGGCAGGACTGCCAGCACTGATGCAGACAAGCGTGCCCATGTGGAGCTCATGGACTTCACCTCGCGGCGGTCCCCGGTGCTAGGCACGCGCGGCATGGTTGCCTGCACCCAGCCCCTGGCAGCAGAGGTGGGATTGGGTTTGGGGTCCTGGGGTGGGCGCTGGCTGCGAGTGCGCGTGGTCTGTGCAGCCAGCTGTCGCTGGAGGCAGCATGCACACACAAGGCAAGGTGGCCTCAAGCAAGACCCTGGCTGCGGAGGTGGCGCCTGCCATCTGTGCAGCAAGTTCCAGGGGTACCTATTGCAGTATGCCTGCGCAACGTGGTGGCCTGCACCCAGCCCCTGGCTGCAGAAAGAAGCGGCTGTGACTTATGGTGTGGGCGCTGTCAGTGTGTGAGACCTCCATTTCTGGTGCAGCATGGTGGCTCTTGGTGGCCTGCTCATAGTCGCTGGCAGCAGAGGTGGGATAGCCTGCAACAAGGGTGCCTTTGAGTCTAAAGAATGCTTTGGAAGGCAGCCAGGCCTGCACACAGGCCCTGACATGCGCAGCTAGGGGCTGCGTGCAGGCCACCAGCTAGTTATGCTGCAAGCTGCACCTGGAGATGGCCAGCTGCTCTGACCTATGGTCATGTTGAACTATCATATCTGGCGTCGGACTGCTCAGCTGGCCATCTCCAGGTGCAGCTTGCAGCATAACTAGCTGGTGGCCTGCACGCAGCCCCTAGCTGCGCATGTTGAGCAGCATTGACTCATGTCCGAGGCAGGGATGCTGATTGCCTGCATAGCAGTGCGGCCAGTATTGGCCAGGTGTCTCTCTGGGTGCACATGGGCCTTTTGAGTGCAGCATACAGGATGCAGGACCTGGCTGACACGGGCAAGATGGAGCTGTGGGGTCATTGGCATGGGCGCATCGTGCAGGATGCAGTGATCATACTCTACCTGCACCTGGCGGCTGGCTCCCTGAAATTGAGGGGCAGACTCACATCTGATCCTCAGGCAGCTTCATCTGCTCAGACAGCTTGCGGTCGTGCCGTGATGGCCCCAGGTCATGGTGTTCCTGCCGACCAGTGACCTGCTGCTGCAGGCCGGCATGCGCATCCTGCAGAAGGGCGGCAATGCAGCAGATGCGGCTGTGGCTGTGGCTGCTGGGCTGAACATGACCGAGCCCTGCTCCACAGGTCCGCCACTCCCCGCTGCCAACCTGCTGTCTGGTGGCCTGCTGGCCCCAGAGCTGACGCCGGCAACCCTGATATGTGATGCTGCCCTGGGGACAGACGGACCTGCACGCCTGCCGCTGCTGACTGGATGCAGGTCCCCACATGTGCGGCAGTATGGGGCTCAGACTGGCTTGTGGTCCTGCCGCCACGCATGGCTGCACTGGGCTCAAAGACCGACCCTCTGCTACTATTGCTGCTGCTGATCAACTGCTCATGTCAATGCTGTCAAGCTGTGTGCCGACAGCTGCGCCGGGTGTGCAGGCATTGGTGGGGACGCCTTCTGCCTATTCTTCAACGCTCAGACCAAAAAGGTCCACTGCCTGCTCGGCAATGGGCGGTCCCCAGCAGCACTCAACCTTGAGGTGTGGACTGCCTCCATGTGCTGCTGTGCCACGACACCCTGCAGCTGTGCATGGCCCCCTGTATGATAATTAGATTCTTTTTCTTGCTGTGTCTGCCCATGCATGCACAGCCTGCGTCGTGCATGCTGTTGCGCTGCTGACCCTCCCATCTGCAGTCTTGCATGGCCCCCTGTGTGGGGCCCTGTGCCTGCCACAGACTCACAAGCCTCCCTGTTCCAGGCTGATCGGCCCCTGCACAGTGCTGCATGGCGCTGCAGTGCCTCCTCTCGACAAGCTGTGGCCTGAATGATGTGCCTGCCTGCCTGCCAGTCTGCACAGACCGCCCACCAGTCTGCTCAGACCGCCCACCAGCGCCAAGGGGGCAGCCTGTGTCTGCATGCAAGGTCACTGCAGGCAGGGCAGACCACAAACGGACTAGTTGGACTGGCTGCAGGTGGCCAGGGCGAAGGGCTGCCATGGTCACGAGCTGCCAGCCTTCAGCGCCCTCACAGTGACGGTGCCAGGCGCTGCAGCAGCCTGGGAGGACACAGTCCGGGAGTTTGGCAGTGGGAAGGTCACGCTTGCGCAGGTGGCAGCATGCAGCAGGCTGCATTCTGCGACACACGATGCTGCCAGCTTGTGCAGTTGATGCTGAGGTGCAGCTGACTGACAGTGGCCCTTGCTTTCTGCCAGTTCCCGGAAACCTTGCTCCCGTGCTTGGCATTCAGTACCGGATGGCATGCAGCCCCTGCCATGGTGGCAGCACTGCCAGCTTGTGGGCCAGGCATTGAACGCACGACACCGACGTCGCCTGCAGGTGCTGGAGCCAGCCATCGAGCTTGGGGAGAGAGGGTTCCCCGTCCACCCTGTCACGTCCTTTCATTGGTGCAGGGGTGTGAAGCAGCTGAAGGCGCAAGGTGGGCTGCGTGGACCCCCTGCCTCATTGACTGGATCGGCAGTCTGCTGCTTTTCCCCAGCGTGGGCTGTGTGGACCCTGCCTCATTGGCTGGATCTGCAATTTGCTTGCTGTTCCCCAGCAGTGTCAGGCAGCAGCTGACCTGAGGCCTGGCAGATGTCTTGTTGCCGCTGAGGCAGGTGGGAGGCCCCCAGCCATGGTATCCACTGTTCCTGCTGCAGGGAGTGCCAACACATGTGACTGACGCCGATCACCCTGCAACAGCCAACCTGTGTGCCACCTGCACCAAACGGCAATGATGTGTTGTCATACCCTACAGTCCCATCCTGCTCTGCAGGTGGCAGCGGCATCAAGGCCTTCCTGGGGCCAGATGGGCAGGGGCCCAAGGCTGGGCAGCTCCATCGCAATCCGGACCTGGCTGCCACCTTCAGGAAGCTCGGCCAGGAGGGCGCCCAGAAAGGTGTGTCGACCAAGGCCTGGGCTCTGTGCTGCGTTCCATGAACACCTCTGCAGGTCCCCAGCCAGTGATTGAGCTCATCTGCCATGTCGCTGCAGGCTTCTACAGCGACCGTGTGGGCGAGGCAATCGTGCAGGCATTGCAGGAGCGCGGCGGCGTGCTGAGCGCCCAGGACTTGGCAGACCACCGGTCCGAGATCACTGACCCCATCTGCAGCACCTACAGGAACCACACAATCTATGAGGTCCCCCCACCCACAGCTGTGAGCACAGCCCGCTGGACTGCTTTGTTCCTCTGCCTGTGCCTGTGGGAGCCAGGCGGCCGCTTGCCGGACCAGTTCCTGCTGCCTGTGCCTGTGTGAGCCAGGCAGCCGCTTGCCGGACCAGCTTCTGCTGCCTGTGCCTGTGCCTGTGTGAGCCAGGCAGACGCTGTCGTCACCTGCAGGCACTGCCTGAAGCCAGATTGACCACCAACAGACGATATGCTGTGGGACGCCCTGCTTGTGCCTGTGTCTGCGTGAGCTGGGTAGACTCTGTTATGGCTGGGCTGCCACCTGCAGGTGCTGCACCTTGTCTGCTTCGCCTGTCATCTGGCACCTGCTGCCTTGGAGTGAGTCATCGGCCCGGGACTACCTTCACTGGTGGGATGTCAGCACATGTGACAACCCAGGGCCTGGCTGCGAGCATGCCAGGACAAACAGAAACAGGCCACTCTGCAAGTGCAGGGCGTGGTGGCCCTGCTGGCACTGAACTGCCTGGAATCAGACAAGCAGCACCCCCATGAGTGGGGCTCGCCTGAGCACCTGCACGCGCTGATTGAGTGCGTGCGTCTGGGCTTTGCCGACGGCCTGCAGCACGTGGCTGACCCTAAAGTGGGTGCTGCAGTGTGTGCGTGCAATTGCCATGCGTCGAGCTGCTGCTTAGGTGATCAGCTCAAGTCACTGTCTTCACGTGCCCACTGCACTGAGTGCATGTACAGAGCCGCCCTCCATGTGCTGCTGACGTGGTGTGACTGGCCTCCACTGCTGTTGCACTGACCTCGCAGCAGTGCCTCTCATCGGTGTGCTGCTCACTAGACAGCTGTGCACAGGCACTTGGGATGTGCTGTGAGATCTGCTGTGCCTGGCTGCAGACAGATCAGGTTCCCCTGGGGGGCCTGCTGGACAAGACCTATGCAGCAAGGCGGCGCAAGAACAACTTCAAGCCTGACAAGGTGAGATTCCGATCAGACCGTGCTGCCCCACACACAAGAGCTCTGTGCAGCACTGCACATCAGACTTGAAACTAACAGCTGCTTCGTGGGGATGTCCGACAGACACCTCTGCACCAGGACTTGAGCTTCATTTGATGGCCCTCACACTTGCGACATAGCTTCATCAAGTTGTGTCTCAGCCGCTGCCTGGCCCAGGATGCTTACGTGCCTGCCCAGACTGCCGATGTGCATGCACCGTCTGCTCATGTGTCTGTGACTGACTGCGTGATCGCATGTCTGCTCACCTGGCTGACTGATCGCACCATCTGCTCACATGCCTGCACTGACTGTTCACGTGCCTGCACCCATTGCTCATGTGCCCATGGCTGCTCATGTGCCTTCACTGACTGCTCCTTTCCACAATGTACAGGCAGCCAAACTGCAGCCAGGGCAGCCTGACTCCAGCCTGCCCTACAACCCTCAGAGGGCAGGTGCTGACACGGTGTACTTCTGCGTTGTCGATGGAGAGGGCAACGCATGCAGCTTCATCAACAGCAACTACATGGGTTTTGGCACAGGTCAGCTGGTGGCCTGTGCTTGCTGCATCTGGGGTGCAGGCGGCAATTGAGTCCTCCACAATGATGGCGATGCCCTCCATCAGGTCCCTGCCTTCTGAAGCTGGCTCAGGACCATGATGTCTTGCCTGCCTACTGCATCTGTCTGCAAAGGCCAGCAATCGGCTGCCTGTGTAGAGCAAAAGCTGACATCTGCAAGGCCGAACTCATCAAGTGGCTGCCTGCACTGAGTGAGAGCCTGACAGGGCCCATAGCACGGCTTTTTGAATGGGACCCTCTTGGGCAAAGCTATGCAGGGAACCCCCTTCAAGGGCTTTGGGGCTGTGTCAGATGTGGTCTGGAGCCGCTCTTATCCTGCAAGCAGCATGCCCTGACAGTTGGCCGCTCGTCAGCAGACGCTTGCAAACCCTGCTGTTCAACACGATGGCCAAATTCCAGCATGGACAACCTTGCCTGCAGGCAATGTGTCCAGCACCTGCATTGTCAGCCTCCGGTAATCCTGTACCACTACCTGCTTGGTGGCAACTTCCTGTATGCACCAGGCCATGCGTTGTCCTACGCTCTAGCATAGCAGCCGCTGCCCTGCCCTGCAGGCATCGTACCAGACGGCTGCGGCTTCAGCCTCCAGAATCGGGGCTACGGCTTCATTCTGCAGGAGGGACACCCCAACTGCCTGGCCCCCAGCAAGCGCCCATACCACACCATCATCCCAGGGCTGGCCACGGACGCACATGGGGAGTTGTTCTGCGCCTTTGGGGTCATGGGAGGCTTCATGCAGCCCCAGGGGCATGTGCAGGTGGGTTTGCATGTTTGGGGACAGGTTGTGCAGCGCCGCGCACACAGCACACAGCACACTAGGTAATCAGGCCTGAGTTAGCCATGCCCCTTCCAGGGAACTCAGGGCTCCACCTGGTGATGGGTGGCTTCAACCTACCTGAACATGCAAAGTTCCAAGTGCTGTGCTGTGTCAGGTGCTCTGCCATAAAGAGACTTTCCGTCGAGCAAAGCGGACCTGAATTCAGATGTGCACAGGCACTGCCTGTGGCTTGATGCCGCTCAAGAGCGCCTCCCTTGCTGCCTGACTGGACTCGAGTCTCAGCACACCAGCCGTCTCTAGGTCTCAACAAGGGCAATGCTTCTGCAGGTGCTAGTCAACATGCTCGATTTCGGCATGCAGCCTCAGGCTGCTTTGGATGCTCCCAGATTCTACATCGAGGGCGTAGACACTGTGCTTGGCCCCCAGTGTGTCTCAGAGAGCACGTGAGCATGTTTTGGCCACTGCCCTGATGCATCAGAGTTTGGCACTGTCATGGCAGCCTGACAATGCCGCATCACTGCGCCCTGAATGTCACACAATCTGCTGAGAACTGATGCCAACAAGCCACATGGCTATGCAGACTCAATCAGCAAGCACCCTTGTTGCTGTCTGCAGTGTTGCCCTGGAGCAGGGCTTCAGTGAGGCAACCATCAAGGCGCTCGAGAAGAAGGGGCACAAAGTGATCCCTAATGTCTCAGAACATGCCAGGGGAATGTTTGGTCGGGGCCAGATAATCTTCAGGGATGCCAAGACTGGTGTCCTCTGGGGTGGCAGTGAGCCACGAGCGGATGGCCAAGTTCTGGCGTGGTGATGCAGCAGTTACATGAAATTACATACTGGAGCGCAAATTGATCAGGAACACATCTCAACTAATGCCATGACAACATGGTTGCGTGGCTGTGCACGGGCCTCAGAGAGCTCATCAGAACTCTTGTGACACAGAGCCACCCTCCTCTCCCTTCTTGCCTGCAACCATTCAAGCTAGTGACGTCAGTTCTCCCAGTGAGAAAGACCACACGTCAGCCCAGTGAATGCGAAGACAAGTGGTGAATTTAGTGCGCATAGAGTCAAAACATGCTGCCACCCAAGTGCTTGTGCTGTCAAGCAAGTCATGCCAGATGGCCCCTCAGCAGTTACTGTCGAGCAGTGTAAGCAGCCCCCAACCAAGCAACATGCACTCACCACTGCCTGCGCCTTAATGTAAGGTAGCAAGGCAAGACAGCGTTTGGTGATCCACCAGCAGTGTTCAAGACACCAGTGGAGAAGCGCAATGGGTGGCAACATGGTCACTTCCATTTTCAGGCAGCAAGGCTCTACTGCATTTGTTTTTTATAAGTCAAAGGCTCTTGAGGACTTCTCACCCTTTGTCTTGGGCAGCAGGACGCCATGAATGTTGGGCAGGACGCCACCCGATGCAATGGTGACGCCGCCCAGCAGCTTGCTCAGCTCCTCGTCGTTACGCACTGCCAGCTGGATGTGGCGGGGCACGATGCGGGTCTTCTTGTTGTCGCGTGCGGCGTTGCCTGCCAGCTCCAACACCTCAGCAGCCAGGTACTCCAACACAGCTGCCTGCAGGTCGGGGCACAGGCTGTGAGGGGCCCAGCAAACCTGCAGGTATGTTTGGCAGTCAGCAAGCCATGTAGTGCAGCGCAGTGATGCTGTGCAGGCCACAGGGTGAAGCACCAGCATGTTGGAGCTGGGCGCATAGCACATGACCTCAAGGGCAGAGGGGGTTGTAGTGCCTGGCTGCGTTGCAGAGGGAGGCAGGTGACATACGTTGTGGCTGTCTGCAGGTCATTAGATGTACTGCAGCGTAAAGCCGGGCCAGTGAGCATGAGGTGCATGCTGGCTGCGAACAGTCAACATGAGGGAGCAACTTGCTGTTCGGCGTGTCACAGCTGGTCAATCACACCGGGCTGGGGGATGCCAGTGCAGGCAACAGATCATGCGCGCTGCCAGGGATGCAGGTGTAGAAGGGCAGCAGTCTCACCAGGTAGACAGGTGCACCAGCGCCAATCCTGGTGGCATACTTGCCCTGCAGGCATCGTCAGTCAAACCTCATCAAGGGCAATGTGCTTCCCTCTGTAGCCCAGAGTGCTGTTGAAGGGTGGTTGCTGCCTTGAGAGGCCATGGGGGTCTCTGGAGAACATAGCCCGACCGGCAGGGCTCAGCTCTTACCTTCTTGAGGTACCTGGCAATCCGACCGACAGGAAATTGCAGTCCAGCCTTGCTGGATCTGCTGACAGCCTTCTTGCCTGCTGTCTTGCCCTGCAGTGTGGAGCCATGTAAGGTGTGCTGTGCTGCAGATGCTTGTATCACAGCAAGCCTGCCCATGACAGTCGCTGCTGCCCTGACCTCCGGGAGCAGGGCCAGGTGTGCAGAGGCAGCATCCGTTCCAAGTTGGGCAGATCGCCAATTGGCCGGCCTGAAATGCTGAGACCTTCCTTCGCGGACAGGTACACAGGGCTGCCGCAGGGTCCTCATGACCGGTAGGCATTGCCAAAGTGATACAGGCCTGAGGCAGGAAAGCTCACCTTGCCACGTCCTGACATACTGTCTCCGTTGAGCTCCTGAGTGAGATGCCGGGGTCAGCAAAACAGACTAGTGTTTCCTGTGCCTCTTTGTTTGACTTTGCCAAGAAGGAAGTGAAACCTTGAAAATTCATCGGTAAAATGTCAGGAGCTTGTTCTGTTTGTGATGGGAGAGGTTGGCTATGGAACTGGGTGAGCATGTCAATGAATCAAGTCACAACGCCATGAGAGTTTCAAAGCCTGCCAGGGTGACAGGATAGCCAGTCTGATTGAGCTGGTACCAGTACCAGTGTCAGTAGGGTATATCTTTACCGTCCGCAAACCCCAGAAATCTCCCGCTGTCCTCAAGCTTGAGACCAGCGATGACACGCTGCTGCCCAGCCACACTGGTGTGTGTGTTCAGGGGCGGCTTCAGCTGCCCATTAGAGGTGCCCAGGTCTGTTTCCACCCAACCAGGGTGCAGCGCAACCATGGTGACCTTGTCCTCCTTCAAGCTGCAGCACAGGCCGCAGCTCAGATCGATCGCCCCAGCGCCGCGTCCTGGCTTTGACATGGCAAAGCCAGCCTGGCACAGCTGCCTGAGTGGCTGCCCAAGGCGTGGCACAGCAGGCAGCAAAGCAAGCTAGCTGCCGTCTTGCCACGCCTTGGGCAGCCACTCAGGCAGGACAGCATGTGCGGCTGGCCGCCCACCTGTTGGCCAGCACTGCAGTCTGCATGTTGAGCGCTGATTTGCTGGAATTGTAGGCCAGATACTTGTCTGACATGGGGTGGCCCTGCTTCCTGCAGAAGGTTTAGTGGGCAGCTCAAACAGCTGCCCAAAGCAGAGCTTGGCTCCACATGAATGCGCAGACATTGCCCTGCCTGATGTCTTTCTGATGGGTGGCCTTTTTGTGTGCATGCTCTGCGCAACACACCCACAAGTGCGGAGAAGGCACCCAGTTGGTGGGCGTTAGGGCAACATACAGAAGAGGCACTACGCCAGAGTGTGACCAGACAGCTGATGCGGCCCACCTGTGCGTGGAGATGGACCCCAACAGCGAGCTGATGTTCACAATTTTGCGGGTGTCTCGTTTCAGCAGTAGGGGCAGCAGCTTCTGGGTCACCCTTAGGGGCCCAACCACATTAACATCCAGCACCTTGAGGCACTCTGCGGGGTCCCTGCGGGCAGGCACAGGTGCTGCCTGCGCCCGGTTTGTGTGCGAGCCCCCTGCAGGACCTTTGGGCTGTGTGCATGCTGTGCAGCATGCTGTTGCTGCACACACGAAGCAACAGTGGGTGCAGCGGCAGCATGCAGCGCAGTGCAAGTACGCACAGAGCAGGCACCCGCAGGTATATTTCCCTGCTTGTGCACCATATGTTACAGGGCCTGATGCAGGCCGCTGCTCAGGCAGGCAACTTCGTGCCCCTCACAGTTCTTTGGGCTTGATGTTGACATCCTCCTGAATCCCCGCATTGTTTAGAAGGCCATCTGCAGGCACTACTACAACAAATCAACCTGGGTCCAGACATCAAGGTGCCACTAGTGCATACCGGTCGTGCAGGAACTCACCAATGCCATCTGGAAAGTGCTTTGCAATTTCGTCTGCAGCAGCCTACAGCACGAGGCAACCTAAACCGCTGCTGCATGCACAGCATGCACATGCACATGCACATGCTTGCAGAAGCCTGCCTGAACTGAAGCGTCATCTGCTGTGTCCAATGAGACTAGGAAGATGTGATCTGGGTGCTGCTTGTGCAGCTTGCTGAGAGCCTCAGCCTTGCTGGGCGAGCGGGCTGCTGCGATGACATGGAAGCCTTGCTGCAAGAACTGCTTCACATGCTCCAGCCCCAGGCCGCGCGAAGCTCCTGTCACAACCCAGGTCTGCCCCAACGGTGCCATCTCTGTTTATGCTCCAATGTGTGGCTAGTCAGTGTGCGATCAGAGTACCTTTACACAGGTAGGTGAACTATGACTATCATAATGCATGCATTCGTGGGGTCGTGTCAGATGCTTAGGTCACGAATGATGGACAGGATGGAGGGGCCATCAATCATGCTGGCAGGCCCAGTGCTGACCATCTGGGATACCCCCTGGTGCATCAAGCTACTGGGCTGTGTTGCATTGTGGAAAGCTTGGCTTATGTGTGGCTGACTGCTTGCTGCTCAGCTGTGCTCTTTCATGCTGTTCGCTGTCACTCCTAGCTGATGGGAGATTGAGCAGCCCTCTGCCTTTGTCGCCGGCAGTCAGCAGCCCACGTCAACATGGCAGAGCCATCTTCCTCAACACCCGATGATATTAGGCTGCATGACTTCAACATGCAGGCAGAAGCTGATATTTTCAAAGGCGCAAACTGCAGTCATGATCTGGTGGTACAGCTCCAGGAAGAGAGGAGACTCCTGGGTGCGGAGGTTGACAGGCAGACATCAGGTGAGGTTCAACATCATGGGTTTGTGCTGTGCACAGCTGTAAATCATCACTTGCACCTCAAATCAACCGCACTATCGCGCCCTGGCATTGACAAGGCAAGCTGGCTGCTATCTGGCCATGCCTTGGGCAGCCACTCAGGAAGGACAACTTGTGCAGCTGGGTCCCATGCTTCGTTGCCCACAAAGTATAGGTAGATTTCTTGCACAAGCAACCATAGCCCTTTCAGGCCGCTCACCTCAGACCAGAGTCCTATGAGTAAACCTCTGTTTGCTGCGCTAGAATGCTTCCTGCAGCTGCTGTCTGATGCAGGGGAGGCTGCAGCCATCCCAGGCAATGTTGCCTCCCTGCCCACCGCCACCAGGCCATCCGGCGGTTATGCCTGATGTGCTGCACCTGCATTTCTTTTGATGGAACAGAGGCCTTGCTGTCTGTGTTGACTCTGCACACCACTGCTTTGCTGCCGAGGGTCCCAGCACAGCAAGGCCAGCTTCACTTTATGTTTGGGCTCAATGATCAGCAGCTTCTAGCCTGCAGAACTCACAATTCGCCTTGAGCCAGACCTTGTTTATTTCAGCTCATGAGCCTGCTGAACCCTAGACCCTCAAACCCTAGACCGAGACCTGTCTGCCAAGCACCAACCAATCACATTGCGGAGCTGCACAAGGCCTTCACTGCCTTGCACATTACAAAGCAGCTGGTCAGCCGGCATCACGTGCACGAGAGAAACACTGCCCCTGAACTCTGGTCTGAAAAGGTCTGCTGACCGAGACAGCCAACATGACACTACCGACGCCTAAGACCAGCAGGCTTGGTGAGCCAAATCTTGGCACAGGGCCCCGCCGTCTATGACCAACACGCTGCAATGCTGCTTTGATGCCAATTCCAGTGCATCTGGCCCATATGGCATCAGTGCTGGCAATATCAGGCCAAGCCTCCACCCCAAGCCTTGAATGCTGACTGTGCACCAACAGTGAACGGCAGCTGTGAAGGGGCATGCTGTCTGCGCAGGTCGTCAGGTTGTCTTGCAGCAAGCGTGCCCTGCTCCCAGGCCGCTCACACCTTACACGCGCAAATTCCTTTGTGCTGCAGCCGCCTCTGCCTCGATCAGTGACATGGCTGAGGGCATTGCCAAGCACACGGAGCATAACATCTTTGGAGCAGCAGATCCCAGCCGGGAGGTGGCCAAGAATGCACGGCGCATCGTGGTCAAGGTGCGCAGAAACCCTCAGGAGCCAGTACAGCTGGCCACTATGGACTGCCCAGGTGTATGAGGCCTGCACAACGATAGCAAGATGGTGAAGCGCCTTGAGTGAGCTGCGGCACTCTGCACATTTTCACAGTCCCTGCAGTCGCCACAAGGCTGCGGGAGCGAGTCACAGGGAGCACACTGTCAGCAAACCTCACCAATCATCCCCCTCCTGCTTTGTCTCCCACTGCTGCAGGTGGGCACAGCGCTGGTCACAGGCAGCAATGACGCATGCCAAGCACTTGAGCCGCCGCACAGCCCAGATGCAGTCCCCACCGGCTCTTGAGCTCTTGTAGGCACTTGCATCTCCACACTGTCCGCCTGCAGGTGGGCACAGCTGTGGTCACGCGTGGCAAGGATGCACGCCTGGCACTCGGGCGCCTGGGTGCCCTCGTGGAGCAGCTGGAGGCACTCGTGAGGAGCGGACGCGAGATGATCCTTGTGACCTCAGGAGCTGTCTCGGTCGGGCGCCAGAAGCTGCGGCAGCAGCAGATCCTCAACTCCAGCCCCCTGGAGATGCAGATCTCAGGACCCAGCACTGTGTGCAGTGAGCGCATGCACACGGTGCTCACAGCCACTTCACTCAGTGTGCAAAGGCTGCTCTGGGCCCAGCATCGATGTTCCTTGGCGCTATGTCTAGCCAGACCGTCAGTGGGGGTTGCATATCTTGGCTGCGTGTGCAGTGAGCTCGTCTACATGAGGACATGCTGCTGGCATGCTGCTGAAGTGCAGGACTGCCCTCATTGCACCAAGATCGCTGTTCTTCACTGCATGTCCGGGCTGGGAGTCCTGCTTGGAATCAAGCATGCCTGCAAGGGTTGATGTTGCCGCCGGGCATGCCAGCAGTGCTCAGCTGAATGGTCCTGCTGCAGCAGGGGTGAGAGAACTTTCACAGACATTGCTGCTGTGAAGGCTGCACCGCTGGTCCTGCCTTCATCACTCTGAGCGCACTCTTCCATGACAATGAGCTCAGTTGTGGTGCTGCCAATGCTGCAGGTCGTGCTGCAGCAGCTGCAGGGCAGAGCGGGCTCATGGCTCTGTACGACTCCCTGTTTGGCTTGATGGACTGCCAGGCTGCACAGGTGAAAACAGCTCTCCCCTTGTCCAGAGCGGCAAGCAGCCCCAGGAAGGGCATGCTGCACTATTGTTGGGGCTGCATGTTGTTCAAGGGAAGCTGTACTGGCAGGGCGCCTCCAACCGTGCTGCACAGTCTGTAGCACAAGATGCAAGCTTGCTGGCCTGCTCTGACGGCCACAGGCCAATCGTGCATCTGCTGAAAGAAGCTCTGGCCTGCCCTGCAGATCTTGGTGACCAGCAACGATTTTGCAGACCCAGAGTTCCGCAAAAATCTGTCGTTGACCGCTGAGGACCTGCTGAGCATGAATGTGGTCCCCGTCTTCAACGAGAACGACGCCATCTCCTCTCGTCAGAACAGTGCAGATGTAAGTAGCTTGCTGTTGCCCAGAAGGAGCTGCATGCATGGGACAACTGGCACTTTACTTCGCACAGAGTGGCATTGACGAACCAGCGCAGGCATGTTTGGCAGTGTGCTGCAGTGTCCCAGTGCTCGGCAATTTTCAAGGCACTGCCTGACCCACCTGGGTTCTCAGTATTCTGTTCTGTGTAAGCCTGCCGCATCGCCCCCCTGTGCCAACCTCTGTAGCAGCAGCGTCAGGAGCTGATGCAGTATTCTTCAGCTGTCTCACGGTCATCGTGCCGTCTCAGGAGACAATTTCCAGCTTTGAAAGCTGGCCCCACCCGCGTCGCTTAGCTTTGCTTTCTGCTCTGCAAACGCTGTGTCAAGAGTTCTGATTCACCTGGCTGTAGACGCTGGCGGGGACGGCAAGCCCCTTTCGGGACAATGACGGGCTGGCCGCCTTGCTGGCTGTGGAGCTCAAGGCAGACCTGCTGTGCCTGCTGACAGATGTGGAGGGGCTGTACACGGGGCCGCCCACTGCACCTGACTCCAGGTGATGCCACAGGCCTGCACGCTGGTCAAACAGGGCTGCATTGAGCTTCTCCTCATGTGAACTCTGCTCTGAGTACCTGGCAGCCAGGATGCAGCACAGGTTTTTAATGTGGTTGAGTGCTGGCTGGTGCACACAACGCTTTAGGTCACTGATTTCCTGCACGCTTTCGGTCGCATGCGTGGTGCAGAGCATGCCTTGCAGACAGACAACCGCAGCTCTTAGAAAGACACCAGCCTAGCTTGCAGCTGCAAAGCCTGTGGGTTGCATGCTGCAGAGGCCAACAGCAAGACTGTGTAGGCTGCAGGGGCTGCATGCTGCATGCTGCAGTTACCAACAGTGGGCACTGTCTGGGCTGCAGATTGATACACACGTACTGCCCTGGGATCCATGACGACCTTGTGAAGTTTGGCTCTAACAGCAAGGGAGGCCGCGGCGGCATGACAGCCAAAATGCAGGCAGCCTGGATGGCAGCGCAGCAGGGCTGCAGCACCATCATTGCCAACGGCAAGGCATCAGACAATCTCCTGCAGGTGGGTGGCCACCAGTGGCCGTGCCGGATCTGGTGCATGCCGGTCACACTGTTCCTGTTGCTGGCAAGCTGGTCTGAAGCCTCCTGGCCAGCACCAAGGGCTAGGGTTCATCCTGAGTCGCCTATCAGATCTGCTCATGTGTGTAGCAAGGGATCGCTCCTGAGATGCCTCCAGGTGTTCACCTCAAGACCATGCAATCGCAGTGCCTGCCTTGCCTCTACAGATTGTGTCCGGGCAGCTGGTGGGGACGCTGTTTGACCTGGAGAGCAGCACCAAGCTGCTGAAGGAGCTGAGGGAGCAGAAGCAGGGCAAGCAGGGTGAGATGGCTGCATGCACAGTCTTGCTATGCTTCTATTGATGCTAATCATGCATGTTCCTGATTCCAATCATATCATTATTGACTGCCAACAGCTGCAAGGAGTCAGGAGCCTGCTGTCTCCATGTCCCAGCTGTGGAAAGTGCCTGATGACGGCTGCGCCAGCACAACATTGGTGGTGCAGTATAGGCCTGCACACTGGAGAGTCTAGCAACATGACAGGCCCTACAGAGCCTGCTGCAAAGGGCAGGGTCTGTGAGCGCTCACTGTGCAAGGCGAGGTGGCATGCCACTGCCACAGAGCATCTCCTGTGACATCATGTGCTTACTGGATGCAGAGGATGGCAAGAAAGCTGCCAAGAAGGCAGAGGATAGCAGAGAGCTGGCCATCCAGGCTCGTGATGCTTCCCGCACGCTGCAGAGCCTCTCAACCGAGGTGCCCTTTTGCTTTGTAACGACTTGGTGGCTGCCAGTAAACAGCGCCTCTGCTTGCGCAGTTGTGCCTGGGAGTGTCTGTCTCTTGGGCTACATATGGTGGCTTCAGCTCAAGCACACACTGCTCCCTCCACAACTGGCGTGAGACAGGCGGCACAATTCGTCTGGTCCTTGCAGGCCTTGATTCAGATCCTGCATCTCTTTTCTGCTGATGCAAGCTTGCCAGCTTTCCAAGCTGCCTGCATGCCTGTTGCGGGCAGGCCAGGGCAAGAGACCTGTTGCCCTGTTGCAGGCACGCCAGCAGCTGCTGGTCAAAATTGCTGCCGCCATCGAGTCGCAGGAAGCTGCCATCATGCAGGCGAATGAGGAGGATGTAAAGGTGAGGCTCGTCTTTGGACTAGCACGCTGCTGCCCCTCTGATGGCACTCACTTGACAGTGCACTTGTCAACAGCCTTTCAAGACCTATCTGCCTGCCCATGGTGCTTCTGCTCTGCCCACTTAACATGCACTCAGTCCTTAAAGAGATAAAGAGTTTCTGAGCAGATGAAGGCTGTACCATTGCAGTGGACAGAGCAGTGTCTCTCCCCTTGGCACTGCAGGCCAGCCAAGGTAAAATCAGTGAGAACCTGATGCAACGGCTGAAGCTGAAGCCCCAGAAGATCAAACAGCTGGCGGACGGCATTAGGTCCATTGCTAAGCAGGATGAGCCCATTCGCAGGGTGAGTTCACCCTTCATGTCCCTCTGCCCCAGGCTAGCAGGCTTGAAGGTGCCACAAGGCGAGCAGAACAGAAAACCTATCAGTGCTCATCCCACAGGAGGCAATCCAGCAAGTTGGATTCCTTATACCTAGCCCCACACCCTGAGTGCATGCTCAGGCCACCACAGGCCATTAGTGTTGCAGCACTGACTCTGAAGCCGTCCCGCATCTGGCTGTCAGAGCATGCTGTCACAGTGTGGAGAAGGTGCTGTCACGCTGCCCCTTATTGCTGCATCCTCAGCCTACGCCGCTGCTGGATGGTGACGCTCCTGCTACTTGCAGCTGTCATAGTGCTCCAAGGCTGTGCTTGTCGGCCTGCAGGTGCTGAGTCGCATGGAGATTGCAGAGGGCCTGATTCTGGAGAAGGTGACAGCCCCCATTGGGGTGCTGCTCATCATCTTTGAGGCGCGCCCGGATGCCCTGCCCCAGATCGCGGCCCTGGCCATCCGCAGCGGCAACGGGTTGCTGCTCAAGGGTGGGAAGGAGGCTGCCCGCAGCAATGCCTGCCTCCACAAAATCATTACCGACACCATCGCAGCTGAGCAGCCTGAGGTGGGTCCTTTGCAAATGACACGTCCTCTTGCTTGCATTGGTCAGGAGATCTCAAGACCAACTTCGATGAGGTACATGGCTTGGGGCCGTCGCTCAGGCTGCTGGCCATTGCATCCGCCGGGACTCTTCAGTGGACTGCCAGTATTGCTGGCTTCCGCAGTCAATTCTGTGGGAGGCGGGGGTCTCCATGTCAGCAGGTCAACATGCATGTCGAGGGTCAAGGCAATGTTCCTATTTGCATCTCCCTGCGGCTGCAGGTGGGCCAGGAGTTGATCAGCCTGGTCACCACACGTGAGGGTGTGGATGAGCTGCTCAAGCTGGATGATGTGATCGACCTGGTCATCCCCCGCGGAAGCAATGCTCTGGTGAGCCACATCCAGCGCAACACGCGCATCGCCGTGCTGGGCCACGCTGACGGGATCTGCCACATCTATGTGGACCCCGACAGCAGCGTGGACATGGCCTGCCGCATCATCGTGGACGCCAAGCTCGACTACCCTGCAGCCTGCAACGCTGTGGAGAAGGTGCTGGTGCACAGTGCGCTGGCACGGGACGGGCGGGTGAGCACAAAATCCATAGGCCTGCCTTCTAGGCTGGGGTTGGCACTGCAGCTGCTGCCACTTTCCTGGTTGCTGCCATGCTGTGGGCCTGCTGGGCACCTGCTTTCCCACCTCATGGGGTCAGCTCCTGAGCTTTCTACTGTATGCTTGCAGCTCGTTTGCTATGGCCACTATGTACCTGCTGCAGGCACCTGCTGCCCGCACCTACTGCTTGCCTGCTGTGGCCACCTGCTGAGCTCTCATACTATGCGCCTGCAGCTATTCCAGCTTCAGAGTGCCATGAACGAGGCTGGCATCACCATCTATGGTGGTACCAAGGCCAGCAAGGTGCTTGGCCTCCCCCCCGCGCCCAGTCCTCGGTGAGCACTGACTGGGGGGATGAGGGGTTGTCCGATGCCCCTGCTTCCAGCCAGGCTGGGTTGATGGTGGTCAGGCCCAGCAATCCTGCAGACGTGCTGCTGGTCTCAGTACTGCCTCTTTCCTGAGGGCTGCACATCTTGCCGCTTGCTGCTGGAGGACCAGCAGCCAACCTCAGTCTATGCTGCGCATGCAAGAGTGTGCCACAGCAGCCTTCCCACTGGCACTACTGAACTGTCTGCCCACACAAGCTTACATGGTGTGCTGCACCGTGCAGGCATGAGTATGGCACAGCAGCATTGACGCTGGAGCTGGTGGACAGCATGGACGAGGCCATCAGTCACATTCATGAGAACGGCTCAGGGCACACAGAGGCAATCATCACAGGTGTGGGGGAGGGCTTGTGTGCTCCCAACTGGACCCTTTGTGTGTGCTCGACCTGGCCACCACCTTCTATTTGGCCGTGCTGAGGCACACAGAAGCCACCTTCACTGGGACGATGTGCTGGCCGACATGCCAGAGGGGAGCACTGGGGGAATTTGACTGCTCGCCTGTGCTGCACTGGTACGCAGTCAGAGTCTCTCTGACATGAGCCACGACCGGCAAACACTATAACCACGGTCTGCTGGGAGGGTCTTCTGGTTGCCCTGTGGAGTTGCTGTTGTTGTCTAAAAGCCCACTGCGCGCCGCTTCTGGTGCAGACAACCAGAAGACAGCGGAGGACTTCCTGCGGCAGGTGGACGCTGCCTGCGTCAACCACAATGCAACCACCCGCTTCAGCGATGGCTTCCGCTTTGGCTTGGGCGCCGAGGTGGGGATCAGCACCAGCCGCATTCACGCGCGGGGGCCTGTCGGCGTGGAGGGCTTGCTGACCACGCGCTGGCTGCTGCGGGGCCAGGGTCACACTGTGGAGAAGGACGCCCACATCAAGTACACTCACAAGCCTCTGCCCACCAATGTTAGCATTGAAGAGTTCCTGCCTCAGTTGAACAATCAGCATATTGGAGGCAATGGCCACCAGTAGTAGTGCTACGTCCAGCCTTTGTTTCAAAGTGTTCCTCAGCAGTGTCCTCTCTGTCTCAGCAAACGTTCTGACTGACTGAAATTGGGGGCCATTATCTGGGGCCTCCGCACTCTCTGCCTGATTTCAGTGCTGTGTATCCTCGGAGCTGATGCTGGATGAATATTTGAAGAGCAAGCACTGCATTGCATCGTCCTCAAGACCTCAAACCATCAAGTCTGGTCAAAACACATGCCGGGGTGACCATGGCGACGTCTGCGTTGCAGACTGGTGCTCGTGTTGAATCATTGTCCGTTAGTGCAGACGGCAAGCACCTGGCTCTGTGCCCAAATAGCAATGAGATCCACATGTATGATGCTGGACACACAGGCCAGGCCTGGCATCACACCTGCACCCTGACTGATCACGATCAGCTGGTGTCAGGCCTTCACTGGAGCTGCAAAAACCAGTTGGTGTCGTGCTCTCATGACAGGAACAGGTGCCAGCTGCATTGCGTGCCTTCCCCTTGTTTTGGTACCTTTGGCCTTGACAGACCTCAACAACACTGCTACCCCCTGCAGCTACGTGTTCACCAGGCGGGATGGGGAGTGGAAGCCTGAAATGGTGGTCACCCGCCTAAACAGAGCAGCACTGAGTGTGCAGTGGAGCCCCTGCGGCACAAAGTTTGCCATAGGTGAGCTGCCAGGCATGCAGACGACAGCACAACAGATGCAGTCGTGACAGGTGGTCGCCGGGTGTGCCCTTGGCTGCTCTGCCGTGTCAGCGGCTTGCACTCTGCTGGATGCAGTCATCGCCTTCACAGAGGCAGCCCTCCTCACAGTTCGCTTCAGTTGAGGAATTGAGGGCTGCACTAGGCCTTCACTGATGGTCGCACTGAAGCAGCGGCGTCATTCCTCGCGGCAGACATGGACCCCTCAGCTCTGAACGGCTCAGCTCGCCCTGGGTGGCAATCCCTGAGTGCCATGCACACCCTGTGCTGCAGGCAGCAGCGCCAAGGCGGTCTGCATCTGCTTCTATGAAGGCGACAACCACTGGTGGGCTGCCAAGCTGATTCGGCGGAAGCATGAGTCCTCGGTGGTGTGCGTCGCCTGGCACCCGCTAGGAACCCTCGTGGCCACAGGCTGCTGCGACAACAAGTGCCGTGTGTTCAGTGTGCTTCTGCCAGGCAAGCTGGCGCATCTCAGCCCTCTGTGACATGGTCCTGTCGGGAGGTCAGGGCAGGGCACTCATTTGTTGCAACATCCAGTACCACATGTCGAGCATGCTGCTGCAGCCTTGAGTGTGGGCCAGGGCTGTTCCCAGAGCTGTTTGGCCGATTTCGCAGTACTGCGGGGAGGTGGTGTGGCTGCACTCAGATTGCACCATTGCAATCATGGTTTGCTGACTCATCAACAAGAGTGCATTCAGGATGCTGATGTCAGGCAGGCAGACGGTGCTCAGGCTCGTGTGCGGGGCAGGCAGGACCCTCCCCCATGGTAGCTAAGCTGGTTGCCTGCGCCAACCTACCGGAGGGCAACGTCTCATTGCCCTGCCTGGTTAGGCTTGAGCATGCACCAGACCTGCAAACGCCCAGACGCTGCAGCCATTGTACCAGTCGACAGGCACTGCAAGGGTTGCACAGGCTGGGCTCTCTGCGTGCTGCTGAGGTCACATGGCAGGCATTGGCATTGGCAGCGTGTGCAACGACCTGGCATCCAGATGGTGTACCGAGCGAAGTGTGTTTCAATGGTCGACACCTACCGTGCCCCATGTCATCCATGAGAATGCATGCGAGCAGTGTGCTTGTCCAGGCACTGAGTGCCTCATACCCTCCATAGCTCAGCGGACCCCTCCCCCCTTTCCCCTTGCAGCAGTCTGTGTCGGCCTGCTGGCGTTCTCCCGAGCAGCACACCTGTGAACCACTCTGTGCCTGTCACAGGTGTTGACGAGGCAGTCATGAGTGCCAACCCTGGGCACAAATTTGGCGAGTGCCTCATGGAGGTGGACTCTGGCGCAGGCTGGGTACACGCAGTAGCCTGGTCCCCATCAGGTCAGCCCCTACAATGGGAGCAGTTCTTTCTGACTGCACTTAGATGCTCGGGCCAGAGGCCAAGCATACCTGGTTACCGGGTTTGGTTCACGCAATGGCCTGAATCCCCTCAGGTGCATCAGTGTCAGCAGGGGAGCCATGCTCAACACACTTCTGGCACAGGCTGGCCAGACACGGTGGCATGGCGCTCTGAGGGGCAGCTGTACAGAACAAAAGGCACGTTTCTGGTTGGCATCAGGCACCAACTGGGCACATGCAGTGTCCTTGTGTCAGCCTCAAGTCAGCTGTCGTCTAGGGTAAGCAGTCTCCCCCTCTGCAGATTCAGATCGCAGGTAAACAGTGCCTGCCTCTGCCGCGCACCCGCGGCAGGAAAAGCAGCTGTCAACATCACCTGGAGCATTACGGCCTGCCAGCACAGAGGCGCGACTGGTAGCCATGCAGCCCTCAGAGTGCATGTCCACTGCCAGGCCCGGCTTGCAGCAATTCTGTGCCCATACAAGTCACACAGATCAGTGTGGCCATTCCTCCACTAGTGCAAGATGTTATTGCTGCTGCACAGCCCAAGCTGCCCTTGGGTCTGCAGCCAGGCTGCTGGTCCAGTTTAAGCTTGAAGACAAGACCCATGTCACTCACAACACACAGGAACAGGCTTCTTGCACATCTCCTAGGTACCACCAGCCATTTGAGCCCCTCACCCAGCCCATGCTTTGGACTGCTGCTGTAGGGCTGCAGCTGGCCTTTGCCTCGCATGGGTCCGCACTGCAATGGGTGTCAGGCCTCGATGGCAGCAACTTCTCCAGCTTTGAGCACCCCAGCGGGCCAGCCAGCCCAGACGAGAACCGCCAGCAGGGGAATGCCAGAGGGACCAGTCACACACTAGATAATGCAGGCAGTGGCAGCAGCAGGATCCAGCAGCTGAAGGTGGACCAGTTGCCCTTCAAGGTAAGCAAGGGTGGCACGTTCGTTATCACAGGCCGCAGACAGGCAATCGCACAAACATGTGGTTGCAGGGAGGCTCTGAAGACAGCATGCTGGGCACAGCTGCAGCATTGCTGAGCAGATCCTTATGGCTCCAGCTTAAAGTCCACTTGCATTCAAGCAAGCAATGCTGGTTCGGCACGCCTGCCGGTAGGCATGCAGGTACCATGCAGCCTGATGAAGGGCTTGACCTCAGTCATGTGCTGTTTCCCAGGCCATCTGCTGCAAGCCGTTGGTACCTGTTGGATCTGGCACCACCCATGAGCCAGCGTCATTCCTGCTCACTTCCTACAGGTTCTTGGCTTTCTGGATGAGGGCAGGGTGATTGCAGGAGGCTTTGATGGCGAAATGTTTCTGTTTGAGAGGGACCATGACCAGAAGTGGGCCTGCCTGCAGAAGCTCAGAGGTAGCTGCACACATGTGGCCCCCTTGCATGACGACAGATCACATTGTCGTCAGATCGAGCCATTCCATGGTCCAGTTGGCTGCTGGCAGCACAACAGGCCAGTGTTTCTTGTTGCTACTGCCCAGCAAGCTTGTTGCTTGTGACTTCAGCAAGCCGGGACATGTCATGTGTAGCCGGAACACCTTGCTGGATTCCAGCTGTCCGCAGGGCCAGCAGCTGCTTGGTTTGGGGGATGCCTGTGGACATTAGCGTTGTCTGCACATGAGCTGGCAGCTGCCATGCTGTAGCAGACATGTTGTGGACTGTGCACCCTGAGTGCACAGGTTGTGGCAGCCCCAGATTGCCCCGAATGGACCTCTTGAAATGGTGCTGCAGGCAATGTACAGGGCAGCAGCGGCCGTAGTGCCCGGCGGCAGCAGTCAGCGGATTTCACAAAGAAGCTGACTGCCTTCAGGCAGCATACTGCCTCACCAGCCAGGGTGAGGGAGCGCCTGCTCTGCGGCACCTGCCACAGCACTGAGCTGCTACCTTGTACTGTCAGCGGGGGTGCTGCACCTGGCTGCTTTGAGCCTGCTGTGCAGGCCAACCCTGGGGTTGTGGTCCTCCAACCTGCCCCAGGCTGCAATGGAGTGCTAGTCTTGTCTGCAGATGCCTCTGAAGGCTGCAGATGCACGAGCAGAGGCCGCAGACACTGTGAAGACAGCACACAGAGGCACCATTACAGGCTTGCATGTGTTCCGTGACTTCAGACAGCAGGGGACTGGGAGGTTCATGACAAGCGGGGCAGATGGCAGACTAGTGACATGGGACCTGTCTGGGCTGGCTGACAGCATTGCTGCTCTGCACATCTGAGGGGCACTTCCTGACGATCAGATTGGGATGTTGTGCCACAATCATGGCAGTACTTGACCATGTCCACAGCAGTTCAGACACCGCTGCACATTGTTGCCCTTGCATGCTGGACACAAGCACCACCTCCTTGGCCCCGCTGACTTGAATGGCTGCCACTTGATGACAAGAGAGCCTGCAGCGTGAAACATGACGTCCAAATGCTGCAGTCTGGGCACAGCACTGTGACCTCGCTGACCTTTGCACATCTGACAGGGGCGTGTCTTGCTGCCATGGCAGCGCGGGCACGGCACCAGGGACTTCTTCTGTAATTCAGTTCGCAGTTGTGAGCACCTCAGTAAGAGCACAGACTCAGCCTTGCAACACATCTTGCTTGCCTCATGAAATGCCAAAACTCGTTTGGTGGCAAACACACCGACATTGGTGACAGCGAGGGTCCCTAGCAACACCGCACCCAGTGTGAGCGCCGCAGTGCCCACGGCCCTCACCGCTGGGCCTACGAACGCCATGCTGGGTTGCTTGACCTATTCTTCACCTGCCATGAGACGTCTGGCCAAGATCTGACACGCCTGGACAGTGATCAAAGCTAGTTCCTGTCATAATCCAGGCTTGCATGCAGACAGCATTCAAGCAGATATAAACTGGATGTACACCACCTTGAGTCTATGATGCTAGGGGGTTTCCTGCATCTGGGTCTGTGTTCATGGGCCTCTGTCCTGTTTTGCTAGCAACGCTGTCATGGGCGGTCAGGTCAGCGTCAGCCTGCAAGCGCAAGCATTACAATCTGCTCATTGGCATGACGCCAGGCCGTCAGAGTGCCAGCAGGGCTTATTGTTGGTGACTGTCCGCCACAAGCCCATGCCACCTCACCTGTGCATCACCAGCTGGGCTCCTCGATTTCAACTTGTTATCAACTGCATCCTTAGAGCTATTTGGCTCCCTCTGGCGCTGGCTTTGCATGGCTGATGCGTCCTCGTGGAGCGTCGGCACTGCATGCATACACACATGTTAGTGCCTTGCCAATAGGCTGCGATGGTGCTTGAGATGCTCACAGGTATGAACAGTGCTGTCTCCACCGGATGAAAGGACTGGGGCAGAAGCCGGGACCTTGTCTCCCATCTCAAACTCAAGCTGCCCAAATTCTTTCTTTTGAAGATGAGCAAGAGACCGGACAGATCGTTTGCAGGCCTTCTGACTTTTGGGCAACTGACCAGGGCTTTGACTAGGGCCAGGAGATGTTGTTGTTCTAAATTCAATCAGCTGTTCTCTGCCCCCAGGGTGCGCTGCTGGCTGCATGGATCTTGTTAATGCCCTTGCAGCAAAGGCACAGGCCGTGCTGCCTGGCGCCGGCAGCTCGCCATGTCTGCTGACCTTCACCACCCAGCAGGAGCGGCAAGCTCTTATGCTGGTGGCTGCCTTCTGTGGATTGGAGACCCAGGTGCAGAGCCAGCAGGGGCAGGCATTGCAAGCTAAGCTCCCCAGCGGCGAGATCATCAGAGGCCAGAACACCATTGCTGAGTATCTTGTGGAGCAGAGCAGTGGCAGCCTCCTGGGAAGCAGTGCAGAGGAGGCTGCCAAGGTGAGCATCACCTTCACTCTGTCCCTGATCAGGCTGCTATGGTCTGGCTGCTCAGGAGGGTCTGTTGCTGCTCAGTCCGGCATTACAAGGAGGTAACCTGGAGTGGCCAGTGTTGCATCAGAGGCTTGCCAGGATTGCTTCGTGTATAGGCCGCCCCGTGCCCCTGTGACCCTGCTGCACATGTGCAGTGCAGATCCATGAGTGGCTGTCGTTCAGGACTGGGTTGCTACCAGCTCTGGCGGAGTCCAAACTGCTGGAGGTCAGTATCTGTCTCTTCCTGCACAGGCGGCCACTGGCTGTCCTCTTCTGGACTGAGGTGCCTTGCTGCCTTCAGGCCAGCTGCTGTGTCCTCATGTCACTCAAATCATCAGACTGACAGGGAGTGCAAGGCGTCCCTGGCCAGCCAGGCATTGTGGGCAACCGCTGACCACCTGGCCCCACACCACCTGCTCACCCACTGCCTCCCACCATGCAGCTGAACTATTGGCTGGCCACACGGGCATTCCTGGTCGGAACCAGCATTACGCTAGCAGATCTTCTCGTGTTTGCAACCGTTTACCGGGCGCTGGTGAGTGGCTCAGACTGCAGCTGATGCCGCCATGGCTGCACTTGAGTGCAGCAGTGCAAAGCGTGACACACACCGCAAGCTATGTGGAGCGCCGACCTGCAGGTGGTTGCCCTGTGCCTTGAGTGTGCGGAGCAGCTGCAAATTAGGTATAAGTGGAGCTGGCAGCTGTAACTTAAGCTGTGTGGTGAAGAGCCAGCTCAGCTAAGCCTCAGCATGGCAGGCAGCGCTGCTGAGCCACCACAGCATCACTGCTGCATCATGCCTGCGGTGGCCAAGATCTGTCCCCAGCCAGTGCCTGCCTAGCTGCAGTCCAGACCAGCAGCAGCAAGGGCCTGCACCAGCCTGTCTGCAGGCATTTTGTGCAGATCAGCTGCAGCAAGGGCCTGCATCAGGCTGCTTGGGAGGCATCTTGAGCAGTGCTGTGCAGGTTGAAGCAGCAGCAAGGGTCCATGTCAGCCTGTTTGCAAGCACTCAGAATGTGCAGATCAGCAGTAACAAGGGCTGTTTCAAGGTTGGCGGCCCCGCCTGTGCCAATCTGTCTGCGGCACTGGCTTGCAGGCCAACATCCCCCCTGCACAGATCCTTGAGCGCTACAGCAGCCTCTTCCGGTGGGCTGACTACCTGCAGCACAAGGCGGACCGCACAGGTGTCTTCGCTCCGCTCAATATCAGGAAGCCCACGTTCAGGCCGCCCCCACCGCCTGCTGCAGCTGCCCCTAAGGTCAGCCGGCGCCCTGCTGCACACTTCTGGCACAGGCAGACACCCATAATCTGGTGGCACCGTGTGAGGCGCCACCTGTAAGCAGACCGTAAGCAGACCGTTTGCCAGCCAGGTACAGCGTCTGCAGGCCACTGTTGCTCTAAGTCAGTAGTAGCAGCACACAAGCTTGGCACAAGGGCGCCTGACCACCATAGCGGTACTCTGCCAAGGGCGAGGAAGCAGCAGCTTGAGGCGCCCCTGCCGCTGCAGGCACCTGCCTCTGCCCAGACTAAGGCGCCCCCTAAGGTGGACAAGCGCCTTGCCCAAGCATCTGCAGCCGCCAGCGCCGCCCCGGCAGCTGCTGCTCCTGCGCCAGCGGCCGCCAGCGCTGGAACAAAACCTTCCAGCGCAGGGTCCAGGGCCCCTGGCACAGCAGCGCCTGCTGCCGCTGGGCCACTGCCCGCAGCCAGTGCTGCTCAGCCGGCCTCCGCAGTGGGGGCCGTGGCCGGTGTGCCCTCAGGGGTTGGTCCCAGTGCAGCCGCAATGGAAAATGCTGTTGCGAATGCACATGCCGACAGCCAGCGGGTAAGTGATGCAGTGTTGAGTGCAATTTTGTTGCACGATGCTGCCCACTCAGGCGTGTACACCTAAGTAGCAGCTACACTGATGGGCAGTCCAGCCAGGGTTCCAGCCAGCAGATGCTGCAGTGACATCTGCATGTGAGACAAGAGCTTGTTGTTGCATTGCCTGCATCAGTGGCAAACAGGGTTGAGCTGGCTGCGCTGTCAGATCAGCTGCAGCTGTTTCAGATGCTCAAGGTGGCAGTCAGAAGCAGGCAGAGTGCCTAGCCTGTGTGCCAAAACATACATGCACATACTTGAGCACGGTGCTGCAACTCCTGGCAGTCTACACAGGCTCTTCATCAGCTGTGACAGCCAGCTGCTGCCAGAACGCTGTGCCCCATGGAAGTGCCGCCGGTGACATGCTTCGGGTGATTTCTTTGACACCAGGCTCGCTTGCATCTCACACATTATGTGCAGATCCGTTTACTGCAGGGGCATTCTGGCGACTCAGCCTCACAGCGCACTACGTCTGTTGCCTCGCTGTGTCTGCAGGAGGGCAAAAAGAAAGAGAAGAAGCCCTCCAAGGCAGAGCGCCAGGCAGCCAAGGGAGGCGAGCAGCCGACGGCAGCTCCAGCGGCTTCGTCTGAGGTGCACATAGGCATGGCAGACATCCGGGTGGGGCACATCGTGTCGGTGGAGCAGCACCCCAATGCCGACAGCTTGTACGTGGAGCATATAGACCTGGGGGAGGGCAAGCCACGTCAGGTGGGGCAGGGTGTGGCAGTGTCAGCATAAAGCCCATGCTGGTGGAGCATAACGTCCTGCGCTGGGCAAGCTGCTGCACTGTGAGTGATTCTCTGTGGTTTCTGTGGCTGCTGTGGTCAGTTTGGTGCAGTTGCGGGGGTGCCTATGTAGGGAAGTTTGTTGGGTCCGGCTTGAACCTGAAGAGAGCACAGGGGTGAACACTGGTGGGTGGGTTCTGTCTGCTGCCAGCACAGCAGAGCAATAGCGCTGCAGCAGCGTCCTAGATTTGAAGCTGAGCAGGCTTGGCAAGCTGTCACCTTGCAAGTGTCTGCCAAGCTTGACCTCATGGTCCTGGTTGCAGGTGGTCAGCGGCCTAGTCAAGTTTGTGCCTCTGGAGCAGCTGCAGAACCGGCGGGTGGTGGTTGTCTGCAACCTGAAGCCCGCCAAGATGCGGGACGTCATGTCAGAGGGCATGGTGAGCTGTCATGCTGTCCTGCCGCCTGCTCCATGAGATGGCTCATGGTGAGCTGCATGGCAGCCTGCTTGTTGCCTTCTGGGGGATCTCATCGGCTGTCTTCTGCTGTTTGCCTGGCAGGTGGCTTCTGATCTCAAAAGCTTTTTAGGATGGCTCCTGGACTGCCTTGTGGGCCAGGCAGGGTGCCCATTTTACGTTTGCTACAGTTCTTTGCTTTCTGGAAAGTTGCTATGAGATGAAATTCCAACAAGCAGCCCCTCAACAGGCTGCTCAGCACCACTCAGAAGGGCAGCGGGCGGGTGATGTCAACACACCTAAGCAGTGAACCGTGGTCATGATCCACCAAAGTTTGAGAATAGCTGACGCCTGCTGCAACCCTCCAATGTTATGTCCCTCTGCTCTGCTCATCTGGGCTGTAGCTGCAGCAGCTTTGGCTGTTGCCCTGGCGCCTCTGGCTGAATTGCCCTCGTGCCTCTAGCTCAGCAGATCCGCGCTGCATGCAGCACCCGCCCAATGTTACATGCTCTGCTCCCATCTCCTGCAGCCTGCACCTCTCATAACGATGGCATCTGTGGATCAGCGCCGCTTTGCTGGGAAGTGGAGACTGCGAGTCCTGTCAACGTCACCCACAAGTGTGCTGCTGCCCCGCAGGTTCTCTGTGCTTCTGATGCCTCACATGAGAAGGTAGACCCAGTCGCTGCACCAGAGGGTGTGCCCGTTGGAGAGCGGGTGATGGTCAGCGGGTGAGCCCCCGCTTCTGTACCCAGCAGCGTGCCGGATGAGGTGGTACTGTGGGCCTGCCAGCGCCCCTGCAGCTTTTGGCCGCCAGGCCAGCCCTGCCTGCGCCTGGCTGAATTGAGGACTGGCAGAAGGTGGAAGGCCTCAGCTGTTGCTGTCTCTGGTCGTGCGGTCTGCCTGTTGCATTCTGAGCACCAGCCAGGGCACCAGCTGGAGCATGGACTGATTGCATCTCTTGCGCTGCAGTCACGACTGTGCGCCTGCTGCACAGCTCAATCCCAAGAAGAAAGAGATGGACAAGTTAAAGGAAGACCTGGCCACTGATGCGTTGGGAGTTGCTGGGTGGAAGGGGATGCCGCTCATGACCAGCAACGGCCCCCTAACATCACGCTTAACTAATGCCACAATAGGATAGGATTGTACCTCATACATCTCTAACTCTGTCCAGCACTCTGCACATGCCCTTAAAACAAGGAAGGTTAAGCATGCCCGTTCAAAGATGTCAGGTTGAAAGCAAGCATCGGGACCTCCCGATGGCACAGACTTGCAATCATGGCCTCCCCTTGAGACGAGCCAGCAACATTGAGGGATGCAGCGCCTCTGCAGAGGGTGTGTGTGCATACATACATATGTCTGTCAATCAATTGCTCCCGCACCAGGCTTGAAAGCAATGAATAAGTTGGAAGGTGTTCAATCCAGGAAATAGAGTTGAGGGCATTCAAGTTGCTCAGTGAGAACTGGGGGTCTTTCTGCATGTCTTTCACTAGGCGCTCCAAAAAGGCGACCCGCACCCAGTGTATCATTCACAATTGCTGCATGCCTCAGGTGGGCGACAACCCGAGAGTGGTCCTGCTGAAGCTGCATGACTTCGCTCTTAAGGTGCCCAAACTCCCTCTGCTGGCCAGGAGGCAGCTGCACATCATGCTGTAGCTTGGGCCCGCTTGGAGGCAAGCATGGCCAGCAAAGCAGGGCAGCTGATGCGCATCCCTGACAGCACAGCGGCAGCAGGACCGGCGGCCCCCACAGCCAGCTTTCTCAAGCAAGGCTGAACGCACATGTCACAGTCCCCGAAATCTGCCGGTAAGTATAGCTGCCTCGGAGTCAGCACCTTCTGCTCTGACGCTGGTGGCTCCAGTCGCTGCCTGACCTGCCCTGTACTTTGCACCTGCCCAGGACGGCATCTGCCATGAGCAGGGCCCTCCAGATGGATGACTTGCATCCGTTACAGCAGCAATTCCCTGTCAAGGATGTCCCTGGAGGCAGCAGCAGCAAAGTTCCTTCGAGATGCAAATTGCTGACCAGCCTGTAGCTTGACCCGTAGCTCCCTAGCCGTCCAGACATAGGTAGATATTGCAACAAATCTTAGGACAGCCGCTGGGATACTCCCATCTCAAGAGAGCCTCATGACGTAATTGTCTTATCCGTATCCACAAACGGCTCAAGCCACAACAGCGCAAACTGACCCAGTCCAGATGCATCGTGCTGCAGAAGAAAATCCCAACAGGCCCAGTCTCCAGGTGATTCCGACACCTCGGCGCCCCAGAGAGCAAAAGCTCTCCATGTGGATCTGCTTTGACCTCATGCAATGCTGCTATCCTTGTGCTTCCCTTGCCAGGCTGCTCATGCATCTGCCTGGCCCAACTTTCACACTGCAGCAGTCACTGTGCAGCTTGCCATTTGCAGCTTTAAGGCTGTGCCTGATGCCGCCTGAGCAGCGTGGGTCCCATGGCTGTGCATTTCCCAGCAGAAACCGTTCCGCTGCAGGGCAATGGGGTCCTCAAGCCCCACCCCAACGCTGTGCGGGAGCATGAATTGAAGCGGGTCGATAGCAATGGACTCTCAGGGGAGGAGCGGCGCTGCTCCAGGTGGGCACTTGCTCAAAGTCACATGTCCAACGTCGCCGCCCTTTCTCCTGAGCTTCTGGCGCTGCTAGAGTTCCGCTGCCCTGGCTCTCATGCTGTCAGGGTCAAGTGCCTTTTGTTGCAAGCAGTGCTGCAAGCCCTGTGGGGCTGGTGTTGTTGGGCTTACAGCTCTGCTTGCAACAAAAGGAAAGTTCAGCCGCCATCAAAACCCACATGCAGAGGGTGTCACTTTGCACTCTTGATAGCCTTGTCAAGCGTGGCAAGGCCGCCAGTCTCGACAACCGCGAGCTGGTGCATGTGAGGAGGCCCTAGCCTGTCAGGCTGGGTCAACGCAGCCCCCAGAGATCTGCAATACAGCACAGGTGCCAAGTCGAGCGGCGGCGCCCTGCCTGCAGGTCCTTCTCTCAGGCAGTGGCCGATGTGGCCCCCTGCGTCAGCTTCAGCGACCTGTCCAAGCGCTTCGAGGCTGATGCAGAGAGCATATATGGCGAGGCACACCCCTCCCGGCAGGTGGTCATCAATGCCCGCCGCGTGGTGGTCAAGGTGAGGCCCGGCTGGCGCTGACCAACTGGCAGGGCTGCAGTAGGCATCAGAGTCGGACCTGCCTGTGGAACCAGGTGACCTGACGCTTGTGCAGCTGGCTGTGGCCAGGTGGCGCTGCAACGGGCACACCAGCAAGAGGCGGGACATGCAGACACATCGTGAGTCGGTTGGGAAAGGCTGTCTAGCAATGCTGTGATGGGCTTGTGAGCAGAGCAGGAGCTGCTACTGCAGACATCGAAGGGCTCATTGCCCCTGTTGAGAGGGCACATCAGGAAGAGGCTGCGGGGCACCCTGCTTCAAGGCAGCTCAGGGTTCACCGTGCGGTGGATCTGGCAGGATGGGGAGTCTCAGCACATGGGGTTGGGAGGCGGCCTGCACCTGACATACCTGGCTGACCGCTTCATATATTGGTGCTGCTGTGGGGTGGGTGCTCAGTCATCCCGCTGTGCTGGCGGAGGCCAGCACAAGCAGTTGCAGCACCGCTGTGCTGCATGATCGCTCGGCGTGCTGGGCCCTTGTCCCTGCAGCTGCTGGCCCAGCCAGCACATGGGTCCCCAACAGGGTTGGCAACAGCAGCGAGCCCCACACTGCCTCCCTGAAAGGACACAGCTGCTGAAGCCAGGCCCACACTGATTTTGATCTCTTGCTCGTCGCAGATCGGAACAGCCTGTGTGACACGGGGCAATGACAACAGACTGGCGCTGGGGCGTCTGGGGGCTTTGGTGGAGCAAATCGAGGCTCTGGTGCGCAGCGGGAGGCAAGTCATTTTGGTGACCTCAGGTGGGGGCCTCGCCCCTGTGTCACCACTGTGCTGCATAGTGGACTCTGGCTGCAGGCTCTGCTGTCAGGAGCTGAGAGCGGAAGGTCTGGGTGTGGCAGGCCAACTGCTCCTGCTATTGCAATGGGTTTTGGGCATGACAACAGGAGATTGTGGCAGCGCTGCAGTGTGGCTCCGATGGCCCGGTCTCAGTCAGCTGTACGGCCTGCAGGCGGCGTGTGCGTAGGGCGGCAGAAGCTGAGGCAGCAGCAGGTGTTGAACAGCAGCCCGCTGGAGATGCAGTTCCAGGGCGGCAACGGTGCCATGTCAAGTGAGTGGTGTGCGCATGCAGCTGGACAGCTTGGCAGGCTGGTCATGCTCTGCTCCAGCACGCACCCACCTTGGCAGCTCTTGCCCTGCAGCACCTCTGCAACTCAGCCCCCATACTGCGCCGGCTTAGGCTGGCCCCTAGGCCTTCTACACCACAAAGCTCTCAGTGCGTCTGCCGCATAAGTATGGTGGAGTCTGGCTGGACATTCGTCTGGGGCTGAACATCGCGCTGCCAGTTTGCGCGCAGGAGCTATGGTACTGGCTCCCAGTCACAGTGAGGACTTGCCTGCTGCAGGTCGTGCCGCGGCAGCCGCAGGGCAGAGCGGGCTCATGGCTCTGTATGACTCCCTGTTTGGGATGATGGATCTGCAGGCTGCACAGGCAAGCCTGGTTCTGCTGATGCTGCTTGATGCGTGCTGCATTGCACTGGCAGCAGTGATGAAGCCTGATGAGCACGTGCTCACTGGATCAGGCGTCTTTCCTCAGGCATGCCTGCTGGCCATCAGCAGCAAGGCTGCAGCCTCTGTCTTGTGAGTGCTTTGAGAGCCTGCTGCAGGTGCTGGTGACCAGCAACGATTTCACGGATCCAGAGTTCAAGGACAACCTGTGCGGGACAGTTGAGGACCTGCTGAGCATGAATGTGGTGCCTGTCTTCAATGAAAATGACGCCATCTCCAAAGGGGCGGCCCGCAGCAAGGTGACTGCCTTTGCTCATTACACAGGCTGCAACTTCTCAGGAAGTTGGACGTTGGCGAAGCACAGCTGTGGAAGCACCAAGTCGGGCTGCATCTTGCTGGGGACTGATTGCAGCATGGGACTTCACCTGCCTGCAAAGCATGTGCTCCACAAAGTCTTTAGACGCTGCCCATGCAGAGCCGTAGCGGTCCACAGGGGCATGTCCGGCTTTATGGACAGTCTGGCTGGGAGTCGCTGCTTGTCAGCACCCTTCCCTGCCTGACTCAGCACCTCTTGAAGGCAGAACGAGGCTCCCTGCCATGTTGGATTCCTGGGACAACCTGAATGCCTGCCTAGACATGCACACCTTGCCAGCCGGACCGTGCCCCTGGCGTTCTAGATCAATGACAGCCTGGCAGCCATGCTGTCATGGCACTGTGTTTACTGTCCCTGCCTCATACTGCTGCAGGACAATGCTCCCCCTAAGGTGGCATTCTGGGACAATGACAGCCTGGCTGCCCTGCTGGCCATGGAGCTCAGTGCCGACCTGCTCATCCTTCTGACAGATGTGGGGGGCCTGTACACTGGCCCTCCCGACAACCCCAAATCTGAGATCATCAGCAGCTACTGCCCTGACGTGCACGACCCGCTGATCAAGTTTGGGCAGAAATCAGGCGGCGGGCGTGGCGGCATGGTGGCCAAGGTGGGCTCTCCGGCTGTAGCTCTTGCTCTGAACCTGGTCCAACCTTACAGGAGGTTCCTTACCAGCTTGGGACACATAGCAGGGTTGCAGGGACGGCCTATGCTGCAATTGAAGTGCAACTGTGCTGGCCTGCACCAGACTCTGGATGCCGCATGCCACAACCAGGAAAGCAGCGTCCCAAGCTGCAGCCCACCCGTTTGATCTGAGGTGGAGGGCCCTGCAGCCCTGTCTGTGCGAGGGCAGATTCCACTGTGCTGTGCCCTGCCTGCAGCTGGACGCAGCCTGGATGGCGGCCAAGGGCGGAGTGACCACAGTCATCGCCTCCGGCAAGGGGGCAGATGCGCTGCTGCAGGTGGTGGCAGGTGAGGACGGGCCACAGCAGCTGCATGCATCACACTCTGAGCAAAAGACGTCGCACCTGCATCCTGCCCCTCTGGCGTCCTCTGTGTCGTGCCTGCCTCCCAACACAGCTCCGCTCTTGTGCCTTAGGCCATGACTTACGCCCTCTGGAGTGCCCGCCCGCCCATGCCATGACGCTTGCACATGCACCCGGGCGTCCCGCAACCCCTGTTCCCTGGCCAACTCTCATACTGTCTCCACTTCCTAGGGTGTCACGCCTGTTCCCAGGCCCAGCCGTTGCTCACCCTATCCCACTTCCAGGGGTTTCGTCAGGCCAGACCTCATGCTCTCCTCACTTCTCTCATGGGTGACAGGTAAACAGTTGTCACCGTCTCTGCAGGCAGGTGGCCAAGTGTTTGCCACCGCCCCCACTCCCCGCTGCCCCCTGGCCTGTCACATTCCGCGTGACAGCCTCGCTGTTCGGACACAACATTGCCTTCTTGACCTCACATCGAAGGCTTTGCGCCTCCTCTGCAGGCCAGTTGGTGGGCACTCTCTTCAACCAGGACGCTGCCCAGCACATCCACAAGCTGTCGCAGGAGAAGAAGTCTGGCAAGGCCCCTGCAGGCGGGAGCACCCAGGCTGCAGCAGACAGCCGCGGCTCCGCCGTGGCGGCTCGCAGCGCCTCCAGGGTTTTGCAGTCCCTGACCTCCCAGCAGCGGGAGCAGCTGCTGTGCAAGATCGCCGACAAGCTGCTGGCGCATGAGGACGAGATTCTCAAAGAGAACCAGGCAGACTGCGAGGTGGGCTCCTGCATCCACCAAGTAGACACAGAGGGAGCCCTTGCACAGTGCTTGAGGTGAGGTCTTCAAAGGGACCGGGTAGTTTGCAAGGCTGGCTCCTGCCTGTGGTTTGGGACTGGGTGCCCTGGCGCTGTGCATCTGAAGAACTTGACACGAGGATCCAGGCAGATTGCGAGGTGGGCTTTGCTTAGTATTCAAGGCGGGCTCAGGGAGCGTTGTACCTTTGAGGTGGGACCCTCAATGGAACCAGGCAGACTGCAGGGTGTGCCTGGGGCTCAGGGAGCGTTGTACCTTTGAGGTGGGACCCTCAATGGAACCAGGCAGACTGCAGGGTGTGCCTGGGGCTCTGGGAGAGTTGTGCCTTTTAAGGTGGGACCCTCAATGGAACCAGGCAGACTGCAGGGTGTGCCCAATGCTCAGGTAGTGATGAGTGCTCACCAGCGCAGGTGAGACCAGGCAGACAACGAGCCAGGCTTGTGCGTCTGGCAAGTCTGCATAAGGTCGTGCATAGGGTAAAGGGTCCTCACAGAGCACCAACAGACTGCGAGATGAGTCTCTGCATTCCAAACAGGTGGTGCTGTGGCTGCGCCTGAGGTGGATGTCCTCACAAGCACAGACTGCGAGGTCGACGCACCTCTGGAACTGCCTTTGGCATAGGGAGCACTGCAGCGCAGCAGGGTGCTGTCTGCGGCTGTGCAGGCCATGCTGTGCCAGCGCGCCCAGGTCCTGCCTGCATCAGGGTTCTCTGGATCTCTAGCGCCCTCTGCAGCTGCCCATTGCACCTGTGGGCCAGCTTGCAGAAAGTGTCTTTGCTTCTTTCCTTGTGCATCATGCTGGTTTGGCCCCCTCATCCCTACTGTGCACCTGGCACTGGACAGCTTCACCTACCTGCGTCGGCCTGCACTGACTGGCTCTTCGTCTGTTGCAGGCTTCTCAGGGCAAGATCAGCGATCAGCTGATGCAGCGGCTGAAGCTCAAGCCCCAGAAGATCAAGCAGCTAGCGGAGGGCCTGAGGGCCATTGCCAAGCAGGATGAGCCCATTCGCAGGGTGACTTGTGCACAGTGATGCACCCCTGCTGACCAATACTCTGCAGACTGATGCACTTGCAAGTGGTGCACTCAATCAGTGCTGGCCATGCACAGCTGGAGCTGGCACGCACATGACATCTGATGAGGATCCTGGCAAGGGCCAGGAGCGTGTGGGGGTTTCACTTCATGCACTGCATCATGAGGGCCCGATAATGAGCGGGCACCTTTGGCTGTACCAGGGCTTCGTGACTGCCCACAGACTGCAGCTGCTTAGCTCCCACAAGAACTTGCCTGCCTGGCTCAGTCAGAGGCTGACATGTCCTGCAGGGCTGGATGCCTGAGCCGGGCACAATCAGAGGGTGGCATGACGTTGTGCTTCCACAATTTCCTACAATACAACATGAACAGCATGGTATGCCTCTGAGTGCCCTTGACTGCTGGCCTGCAGGTACTCAGCCGCCTGGAGGTTGCCGAGGGCCTGGTTCTGGAGAAGGTCACGGCCCCCATTGGGGTGCTGCTCATCATTTTTGAGGCGCGCCCAGACGCCCTGCCCCAGATCGCAGCCTTGGCCATCCGCAGCGGCAACGGGTTGCTGCTCAAGGGTGGAAAGGAGGCTGCCCGCAGCAATGCCTGCCTCCACAGGATCATCACCGACACCATCGCAGCTGAGCAGCCTGAGGTGGGTCCTGCAGCTCAGCCTTTGCAGGGATAAATGTGGTACATCTGTTGGTTCTGTACTGGCAGGCACAGGCAGGCAGACATCAGCCCCCTGCACCAGGTTTTCCTGAAGTTCCCTGCATCTAAAAAGAGGGGAGAGAATGCAGATGGCATGGCGAGCAACCAGATGTGGGCTCAAACATTCTTCCACACCGTGGCAGCCAGAGATGGGCCCCGAACGTCTGTACGCCGTGGCTGCCCACTTCTGCAGGTTGGGCGGGATTTGATCAGCCTGATCACGACCCGTGAGGGTGTGGATGAGCTGCTCAAGCTGGATGATGTGATCGACCTGGTCATTCCCCGAGGCAGCAACGCTCTGGTCAGCCACATCCAGCGCAACACGCGCATCGCCGTGCTGGGCCACGCTGACGGGATCTGCCACATCTATGTGGACCCCGACAGCAGCGTGGACATGGCCTGCCGCATCATCGTGGACGCCAAGCTCGACTACCCTGCAGCCTGCAACGCTGTGGAGAAGGTGCTGGTGCACAGCGCGTTGGCGCGGGATGGGCGGGTGAGCGGAATGCAGCATCATCGAGACCTGGGCCCCCTTGGGCTTCTTGCATCCCACAAAGCTTGCCAACTGTTGTTTGTGGGCGCTGTTCATGTAACCTCTTGTCTTTGTTGCATTCTGCATTTGTCGTGAGAGATCAGTCGAGGGTTGATGTCAAGGCCATCAGCTTGACTGTTTGTCTGGTTTGCACGCCTTGGTGGGCTGTGGAGCAACCCCTGCTCACATGCAGCTGTGCGCCTTGGCCTGCTCCTGAGCATCACGGTGTCCATCCTGCCATCAGCAGGCCCAGCTGGCGTGCGCACATCGTCAGCAATGTGTGCAATGGCATGCTCAGGTGCCTCTCCTTGTTCTCTGGAGCTCTTCTGGCTGCAAGGCCTCAAGTGGCCACAGCGGACTGGCTGTTTCTTGCAGCACGAGCCGAGCTGAGCACTGCGCCCTGCCCCTTGCAGCTCTTCCGGCTGCAGTCAGTCCTGCGGGAGGCGGGCATCCAGGTGTTCGGCGGCAAGCTGACCACGCGAGTGCTGGGACTGCCAGCAGCGCCCAGCAACAGGTGCCCACACAGCTGCTGCACTTTGCTGGCTGCCTCAAGCTGCCCATCTGCTGAGCTTGCATGCAGACTGGCAGTCATTCCTGGCTTGCATCGCCTCTTGCTGACTCTGTTCAAAGCAACCTGGTGGTCCATCGCTTCGGGAAGCCCTGAGCTCTGCTCCTGGATCGACGTGACAGCGCACAAAGGCAGCAGGCACGGGCACTCCCCAGAGTCAGTCTGACCTTGGTCACGCCTGCCAGTGTGAACTGCTAGGCCAGCAAACCCTGTTTGATGGGCATGTGTATGGGCCAGGCCACCGCATACCCCGCGCTGGGCATGCACGTGCACTGCAGTATGAGCCAGGCCGCTGCACATGCGCGCCCTGGGCACGGATGTGCACATGCAGGGGTGGCAGGGCAGTACCTGCTGTGCAGGCACGAGTATGGGGAGGCCGCGCTGACGCTGGAGCTGGTGGACAGCCTGGACGAGGCGATCGACCACATCCACTCCCACGGCTCAGGCCACACGGAGGCCATCATCACAGGTCTGTGCTCCGAGCGGGCGCTGTGCTTGCCGTTGACTGCCCTGAGGCAGGCAGAGGCCCTCATCATGGGGCGCTGTGCTGCCTCCATCTGTGTTCCTACAGGACCCTGCTGCTGTTTGACATCCCTGTAGGACACACGGAAGCCACCATTGCTGACCCCTGGCTGCCTCGCAGACGTGCGAGCGCCCGTCTCTGAGGTGACTTGTACAAGTGCCAGCAGGCAGCAGCTCTTCCCTGGCCAGATGCCAACCCCAGCCAGCAATGCACCAGTGTGCACTCAGCTTAATGCAAGCAAGCGTCTCGTTCAGATTTGCTGCACAGTGCAAGCGCATCATTCACCCCCAGTGGTCCTGTGCAGACAACAAGGAGACAGCGGAGGACTTCCTGCGGCGGGTGGACGCTGCCTGCGTCAACCACAATGCGACCACCCGCTTCAGCGACGGCTTCCGCTTTGGCTTGGGCGCCGAGGTGGGGATCAGCACCAGCCGCATCCACGCGCGGGGCCCTGTCGGCGTGGAGGGCCTGCTGACTACGCGCTGGCTGCTGCGGGGGCAGGGCCACACCGTGGAGAAGGATGCCGACATCAAGTACACCCACAAGCCTCTGCCTCTCAAGGGGAACGCAGAGGACTTCCTGGGTCATGCCGCTGCCAATGGCGTCGCAGCCAATGGGGCCCAGTGACTGCTGGCGCCATCAGCAGGCTGACTGCTTGCGCACTGTTGCGCCCACAAACAGCCCTCGCTCCTAGGATGATGTTTGACTTATCTGGCCCATTCCCCAAGCTAATTCTCCGTGCTGTGTTTCTCAGAGTCACCACCTGCAGTCTGGCTCAGCTGGAACCCCGGTGACACAGATATGCTTTGTAGAGTCTTACCGTGTCACATCACACCCTGCATGTTGATTGTCTGATTAAGCACTGCAGGCACGATTTTGCACCATCATTCATGAACTGGAAGCCCCTTTGCATCACCCTGCCTAGCCCCTCTCAGTCCACAGTAATGTGTAGCAACTCAGAGCTTTAAATGCTTCACCAATAAGATGTTACAGAGGAATTTGCACCAAATTTGACGTGGTGGTGTGGTTGAAACTGATGCTGCCAGTCTAATGGACCGCTAGCAAGCTCCATGTTTGCGTGCACCCTGTTCAAAGGGGCAACTGCTTTGCTGTCTGACCTGCAGCAAAGTAGCGAACAACTGAGGGGTCTCTGCAGTGTTGGTCCCAGGACAGGGCAAGCGCCAGGACCCGGGCTCGTCTTTTATGCCTCAAATGCTGGCACATGCCACAGGACTGTGCACCTAATGGCAGTGCTGTGCCTCACCTCGCTGGGTTTTTGGTTCAGCTGCTTGATATTCCTAACCAGTAGGGTTGGCGTTGGGGCCACGCTTCTTGCCAAAGCCGACCACTGCAGCAGAGGATAGGGGAAGACTTAGACAACAAAGGGATATGTATGATGGGTTGCAGCTGCTGCACAGAGCACAGACCCCATCTGTCACAGCCCTCCTACCTGCCAAAGCCATTGCTGCAGCTAGAATCACGGAGGCAGCCCTCTGGGATGCTGGCCTGGGGAAGCATCTGATCACCGACTGCCAGCAGGACGGCATCCCTCAGGACCCACCAGAGCCCCAGCATCGCCCCCCAGACAGAGGAGGGCCACTTGTGCACTAGAGGAGTTCCGCCGTCAGATACCAGTGCCTGGCGGTCACCAGCCTCAGGGTTTCCCCCTGTCTCACACAATCAATGCAAGCTGCTCCTGCTACATCCTGCTCCTTGCCAGCTCGGACGGCAACCCTGGCTTGCCAGGACACAGTCTGACAGGCTGCCCGCCCCACCCTGCGAGCTTGCCAAGAAACTGATAAGCTGCCCTCCCTGGCCTGCCAGGCCCAGCCTGTGTGGCGCCCTTGCGGGGTTGCCAAGTGCAGCTTGCCAGGTCCCCCCCTTGGCTGGCAGCTCCAGCACTGCCGAGCCGGCACAGCCAACAGCCAGCAGCGTGCCAGAGCGGGCCCTGCCCGGCCAGTGCACTGCATGGAGCTGCCGCCACGTCCAGCTGCTTGCCACAGCCCTGCCACTCGACCCCTCCTGCCACTCATGCATGCCTCCCCAGCTCACCAACGTTGACAAAGCGCCGGTTGTACTTGATACGCTTCATTGCCCGCCCCTTGGGGTTCTTCTTCTTCTCCTGCTTGGGCACCTTGGGTGTCTGCCCCCGCACCTTTCCGGCACGAGCTAGGGAGCCGTGGACCTTGCCTGCACAGGGGCGCATTGCAGCACTCAGCTGCAGACAGGTGTGCATGTCGCCTGCAGCTGGCTTGCGCTGGGTCCTGTGCCCAGAGCAAGTGACACGCTGTGTTGCTCCACACCAGCTCATGCTCACATGAGACTCAGAATGCGTTCCTGGAGCTTCCATGTGTCCTGTTCAGGGCGCTGGAATTTCAGGATGGCCATACAGATGAGGAGTCGCAAGCCTGGTGCACACCACAGCAGAACTCACCCATGGCTGCTCTGGTTGCCTACGCCTTCCCCGACGAGGATCTCACTCAGCCAAGCTGGTGCTGGAGGTGCTGACTGTCCCAAAGGCAGCTGAATCGAGCAGCCTCTGCTTGAGACGAATGTAACCTACGCAGTGCCGTTTTCGTTCTGGCATTGACTTCATTCAGCAATATGTGCTCCGTACTTGGGGTCATCCCCTTGGGACTGTGCTGGCCAACGCGGTTGTACCAGTTGGAAGCGTGCAGTGCGGGCTCATATTAGCAGATCTTTCACTTGCATTCTTGCGGATACTCAGCTTCGCAGTGAGCTTCCGGTCAGTGTTAGGGAGCTGGAGGGAGGCGAAGAGGCCATCGATGGATTTTGGCTCGAGTGGCGCTATGCAGCAGGTGAGCACCTGCCAGTGAGGCCGTGCCAATCAAGGCCATGTCCTTCTCACTGCTCTCTCCCTGGCAGCAACTAGTCAACAACTGCATTGCTACACTGTGGCAGAGGCCATTGCCTCATGTCATAGACGCCTCGCTGACAGGCATGCTTGCAAACCTGCTGTGATGCTCACCAGCAGGGCGAAGGGCATCAAGCAAGTTAGGCTGGAGCTGCATAGGACATGGTTTTGCAGTCGTCCACGTCCCACTTCCAGGGGCTGTCCAGACTTGGAGGGACAGGAACAGCCCAGAGTTCCTCTGTCCCGCAGAGTAGCTGGAAGGCCTTCCAACCTACCTTGCAGACATGTCTGGGGTTATTTATGTTGCAGCCTCGCCGGTGCAACGTCAGTCAGTCAGCTGGCCCCAGAGTGACATGATCAACACTGATGGCTACCTGCCGCTGCTATCCTGCAGACACTGCTGCACCAGCAGATCCTGGCGTTCTGCAGCCTGCCCTCCTTTGCCGCTCAGCTGGGCCTGGCGCCCGCAGCAGTCCTCCAAGCTGCCCAGCAGACCTTCCGTGAGCTCACCCGCCCCCCATCGCCTCAGCAGCAGCCACAGCAGCAGCACCAGCTGGCGGGCCTACCCTTGGAGCCAGAGACGTACACCCTGAGCATCAGACACGAGTGCAGGTGACTCGAGCTGGCGTGCTGAAGCCCAGCAACACCTGTCTAGGCCTCCCTGTAGTCACCATGCTGCACTGCCAGGCGCAGCCAAATGCTGCAGGGTCCCGCAGGGGTGGGTGACGTCATACACCTGACAGCAGGTTCTGGTGGGTCGCCCGCCCGTGTCCAGGGAGCAAGTCAGCACAGTCGATCCTGAGTGCCCCATCCTGGACTCTGCAGTGCAGGGGAGCCGTCTCTGCCTGCAGAGCAGCATACATGTCTGCTGTTGTCTGTTGCTACCATACAGCCCCACAGAAATTCCTTGTGGCCCAGGAGACAGTGAAGATGCAGGCCCCCTGGAGCCATGCATAGGAGACAGGCTGCCAGCACCCTTGAGCAGCTGGACTTAGCTTGTCCCTCTGCACAGTGCAGGAGCATCTCCCTGAGGTGCTGCCCTCAGGCACCAGCGATGCTTGCGCGCTCTCTGCCTGACCTGAAACCAGTTCATGCAGGAGCTGCGGCGGCCAGGTCAGCCTGTCTGTGCTGTCTGACCTGAGGGGCCTGCCTGCAGGAGCTTTGGGTGCCGTGACAAAAACTGCGCACTATGCCGCCAGGCCCAGCACCGGCGCTGCCTGTCCACGCTGGCCAACAAGTACCTCTCCGGGGACCTGCTGACAGCCAAGTGCGGGGCACCCATCATGATTGACGTCGTTTCATCCCGCACGGGGCAGCCAGCGCGCACAGGCCTCCCACAGGAGATGTTTCTCGAGGTAAGCTACAGCTCTACAGCAATTGAGGGGGATGCGTCCTGCCATGCGTTCAAGGGACTGTTGTAATGGTTTGGCACAGCTAGGCTTCGGCATGCCATCGAGCATCCATCTTAAGGCGCCCATGCAGTCGGTCTTGCCCTGCATATAATGCCATGAGGCATTTCCTAGGGCCGGCACAGCAGCAGTTGTGGCCTTCCAGGCAACATCTCTCAAGATGAGCTGCATTCCCCAAGGCATTCAGGGGGGACTCCATCGGAAGGCTGTTGTCACACTGCCAGCACAGCAAAGCTATGCAGATTGTGCAGCATGTTGAGTATCTGACAGTTCGAGAGTCGGTTGTCAAGAGTTTGCCTTGCCTCGGGTAAGCAATGCTGCAGCTGGTCACAATCAGGGGCTTCTTGAACAGGGACGGCCCTCAGAGCAGCGGAGTGACGCTTGGGAGGTGCCAGGTCTCCTGAGGATTAGCTGTGGCACCATATCCATAGTCACTTCTTCATGTGGGGGATGGCAGTGGAGGAACGTGCAGGAAGGCAGCAATTCAGCTTGGGAGTGTCTTGCGACAGCTCTGTGTGTAGCAGCTTCAGGCAACCCTGAGTGGAGAACGTGCAGCAGGAGAGCTGTGCTTCCGAATGAGGATGAGATCCTCCACCACAGACTTGCCTAGGATGAGAGTCACAGTGCAGAACCGATAGCGCTGTGGTTGTCATGTTCCACAGGCATGCCTGTCGTGCAAGTGTGTGGGGGACATGCACTTCACAGAGAGGCGCATGCAGTGTGACTACACCACTGCTCCAGAACTGTCTGTCCTGCAGATGCCTTCTTGAGAGTCTCATCCTCCCTGCACAATCAGCTGAAGAGCAGACCCTCTGCCAACCATGCATGACCTGCAAGCTCAACCGCTCGGTCTTCTCGAGCAAGGTGTCCACCACCCCTGCTTGTCCCACGGGCGAGCATGCTTGGCTGTCCAGGGCATGTGCCACAACGCCATTGTGACTGAAGGGAACAAGCATGCCTGCTTCTACTTGCAGGTGTGTGTGCTGAACAGCGTGCTGTATGCTGAGCGGGAGGAGAAGCAGGACTGGGAGCAGCACCTGGACAAGTGCATTCTGCTGGCCAACACACAGGTGAGCCACGATTTTGACTATGCCTGTCAGCCAGGTGTTGCAGATCGCGCACCGCCTGGACAAGTGCTTTGCGTTGCCCAATGCCAGGCAAAGCTGACAGCAGGTGAAGCTGACAACTGCACTGCACTGCCTGGTTATCAGGGTTTGACAAGACACCAGCAGGGAACACGTTGCCCAGCCCAGTTGCATGCTGCAACAACATGCCTTAGCACAGAAATTGCCCTGGCACCATCTAGAAAAGCGCAGCCTGCAATAGCAGGAGTCTGCAAATGCCACCTTCCCAAGTTGGCTTGATCTGGCAGTACCGTGGGATGCCCTATAATATGCTTGCCTGGGCTCGCAACTCAACCGTGAGTGCTGCCTGCAGGGCAAGGAGCTCCTGGCTCCTGGCAAGAGCGCCACTGCGGCAGAGGACAAAAAGGTGCTCATTCCAGTACAGGTGAGCACAGCCTACCTCTGCTGGCATGCACCCCTTGCATGCACGCCTGCCGCAGGTTGGGCGGCCCGGGCAGTCTCGCCCACCCTGACTGTCGCATGCATTACCTGCACTGTCTTTCACCATTTCATGCCAGCCAGCTCTGCGTAGCAAATGACAGGCAAGTGGCTTTCACGTAAGCTCCTTACCCTGACCAGATGCGTGCTGCAGCACATTGAAGCTGCCAGCAGCTATGATGGCTGCCTCCCAATGCCATTAGCTAATAAAGCATCAAGAGCTACTCCCTGCTGCATCTTCTGAACCCCCTTGAACACCCAGGACGGCTGCAGTGCAGAACAGCAGCTACACGTCTTTGCAGGGCTGCCAGCGCCTCTTAATCTAGTGCCCTGATGGCACTTGCACCACTGACATCTCCAAATCAACTACCCTGCACCGCCTGCCCTACATCATTGCAGGCTGGCAGCGGAAGGGCTGACGAGACAACACCCCTTATATTGAACGACAGCCGCAAAGGGACTGACTGCTTGCAACATGGGAGATGCCTGGCACAAATGACTGACCTGCACCATTTGCCCACTCTCATTGCAGGACGGCAGCGCAGAGCTCTCAGTGCATGTGGTCAGCAGCTCCATAGCGATGCTGAAGGGACAGAAGCCGCCCTTCTTGCTTCTGGTGCGGCTGGCCAAGCGGTCAGCCGCCCGGGCTGTCGTGAAGCCATTGGTGACAGATGCCTTTGTGGTGAGCTAGCCGCGACACTCTATCTGTCCTGCCCTGAGTGGTCATGTCTCTGCTTTGGCGCAGCTGGCCACCTGGGGTGCTTCAAAGCCATTGGTCACAGATGCCTTTGTGGTGAGCCCCAGCCAGTTTGCACAGTCATGTCTGATTCCTGGTGCAGCTGGTACAGCGGTCAGCTACCTAAGCTGCAGTGAAGACGCAGGTGACAGATGCTTGATCATGGTGAGCTGCAGACCCTCTCCTTGGAGACTGAGCCAGCCTCGCAATGAACCGGGCTGTGTCAGGGTGCTGAGGCACAAGCGGGCAGCACTGAAGCGGTTCTGCCTTTATGCCAGCCTGAAGCTCACAAAGATGGTTTTGCCTTGTTGCCAGCTTGAAGATTACAAGGATGGGTCTCAGCCTCTCTTGTACTTTGCAAATTGTTGGGCCACAATTGCCTTTTGGCCAGCATCACGCCGTCAAGGCTGTCAGCCTCCCCATTACATTTCAGATCGTTGGGCCAGATGGTGCATGATGTGCCACAAAGGGGCATCTGAGCACACAGCTGATCTCATGGTTGACCTTAAGCAGACTGCAGCTACCTGTAGCTGCCAGTGCCATACAAAGCCCAGAGACTGCCAGCCCAGACTGGCCCCCCGCTTCTGAGCTTGCAGGTTGTGTGATGTGCTTGTGATCCAGCTCTGCTGGCTTGATCTCCTGACAAGCCAGCCTGTGGCTATGCAAGCGTCACCATCCACAGACTCCTGCTGCCGCTGCTGGCTTGATCTCCTATCAAGGCAGCCTCTGGCTATGCAAGCGTCAGCATCCACAGAGTCCTGCGGCAGCACGGCAAACTCCGGTGGCAATCTGCAGGCGGTGACCAAAGGCCATGCGAGCTGCCACCTTTGCACAGTGGAAAACCCTCGTGTTGCAAGCATCACATCACACAAGCTGTGTCTACACCCTGCAGGTGGCCACTCAGAGGGTGAAGACAGCCCAGAAGTCTGAAATCCCCCACATTGACGAGCACGTCAGCAAGATTGAGGGGGTTGGGGTGCAGACTCAGAGCAAGCTGCTGGACATCAAGGGGGCAGCTGAGACAGCTGGCCTGCCTGCCCTGACGGCTGTGCATAACAGGATCACAACAGGCAAGCTAAAGATAGTGCAGGCACAGCTTCATTCAATGGGCAAACGGCTGTGCTGCCACCTTGACAGCTCTGCACAACAGGAACATCACAGCCAGGCCTGATTGACTAGGTACCTGGGGTACTGTACAGCTGCGGCGCCGAAGGTGTTGATGGGGGCAGCTGATTGGAGCTGCTTCACTGTTGCATCAGGGTACCTGCTGCACTGGCAGGTAGAGGCGCAGAAAGCAAGTTGTGAGGGCAATGCTTTGCATGAGAGTGCTGGCTCCCAGACTCCTGAAGCTCATATATTCTTGTCGTCCTGCCGCAGTGGGACAGTTTCTGGACTTGGTGGAATCCACAGCGACGGACCAGCCCATGCAGGATGCACTGAAGAAGGTGAGCATGCTGTGTAATGCGAGCTGGTGCTTTAAGCTGCAAGTTTAGCCAGCAGGTGACATGGCCAACGCATGAGCAACAGATTTGAACGAGTCTCTGCTTATCAGGTTGCTTGTCATGGAACCTTCAAGTCTTGAGATTACGTCATCTCCCCTTGTCACAGCCAGGGCAGTGCTGCGCCTGTTGAACATTTATGCGTCTAGTGCCTGATGCAGCACGAGTGAATTCTGACCTTGACTGCTGTGTAGGCACTCAACTTCACAGGGAGTGGGTGGCAGAAAGCCAAGGAGCACGTGCTGCAGGCTGTCAAGGCTGATGGTGCCATGCGCTTCTACATGGCAGACCCATTCTGCGAGATGGGTCTGCTGTTCAAGTGTCATCAGGCAAGAGTCGAGCTGGAGCACCCGGCAGGTGAGGCGCTCCTGTCATGGTGTGTGGCCTGTGCACTTAAGCAAGTTGCATAAGTACTCAAGTGCCAGCAAGGGGCATGTAGCAAGCTGGACCACCCTACACCGAGGGCGCCTTGGGCATTGCTGGTAGCTCAGGCATGTCTGCTTCGGCATGTCTGCCCAGGCATGTCTGCTCAGGCATGTCCAGGCGTCGTCCGGTGAGGGTAGAGCCAGACTTGACTGCAGATTGGGCAGCAGGGTGCCCAACCGTCTGCTGCTGCTCAGAGGTCTACTCACTTGTGTACTTGAGGGCCACATGGGACACTCTCACGCCTGCTCCAGCAGCGTGCTGACGTGTGCCTGCCAGCAGAAGCTTTTAGTAGCTAGAGCCCTTCCACCGGGCCAGCAGGGGTCTGCGACTTGTGTGGTCCAGACGCGTGGACTGCACCCTGTCCACAGCTGAGACACTCAACTCACTGGCCTGCAAGTCCTCACCAGCACATGCTCGTGGCCCATCAGGACCCCAGTGGTGCCCACAGCTGGCACACTGCACCACCCACCTACAGCAACGATAACTACATTCCTGAACCTTCCAGGTGTACTACTGAGGGCCTCAGGTGGCCAGGAGGCGCCCAGTGAGCTGTCGTGCACTCTGACAGCAGCCCAGGGGATGAGCAGGCAGCAGAGGGACCTGATGATGCGCCTACAGGTGGGCACCATGCACTGAAGTGGCCTTCAAGGGCCGCATGATGGTGTTGCAAAGTAGAGTCTCGTTGCAGGAGCGTGACATGCCTGCCTGTCACCATCTGGGCTGCCTTTAAACACCACCAAGTACCTGCTTGTCACCTTGACTGTTTGAGCCACCACCAATTGCCTCCTGTCACCCTGACCATTCAAGCTGCCGTCACCCATGACCAAGTGCCTGCCACCGCGCTGCAGGAGCGTGCTGTCGCTGCCTGGTGGGCGCCTGGGCACCCTGGGTGGGGTCTGTGCACCCTCGAGACGGAGCAGTTCACATCGCATGGGGTCAGTGGGCGGCAGGCGCATGCTCGGGACCCATGCAGCGTGTCTCTCCCCATCCCCAAGAGCCGGTCTCTGCAGGCCCCAGGTCAGTACTCGCGTGGCTGGCACAGCCTGGCTTGAGTGAGGCCAGGCCCCAAGTCGGTCCATCCAAGATGCGGCCTGGCTTCAGGTAGGGCCAGACCTCTGCAGCTTGTCCCGGTCCCCATCCTGAAGCCGGTGGCCTCTAGATCTATCCCTGCCTGGGTGTTGTGGCCTGGCTAAGACGCCTAGCTTAGATTGATGTTGAGGCGAGCAGGGCTGGCAGAGCCTGCCTTGGGGCTGACTGGTATGCAGCTCCCACAGCTTGCGCTCACAGAATTTCAGCAAGGCAGGCGTGGAGATGAGGGGCACCCACCAAGGTTGCCTGCAGGTTGCATAGGACAGGGTTGCTTACAGACCACAGGATCAGGCCCTGCCGCGTGTCTGCAGGCCTGGAACTCCAGCATGCCATGCGAACAGGCTTCTGCAGCCGCAGCCTGGCTGCCCACCTGGGGTTGACTTCGGGGCCCGCGCCGGCAGCTGCAGCAGGGCCCCAGGGCATCCAGCCTGGCTTGATCACGGGGGAGCAGCCGGGGTGGGGAGCAGCTGTCAGCCTGCCGCAGGGCGTGCCGTCGCTACACCACCCCTACCAGGTGCGAGCCCTTCACACCCATCTCCGCTTCAGATGCCCTGCAGGGTCCCATTTAGTCGCTAGATCCTGCCGTTGCCCATGTGTGAGCACCAGCTTGCTGCCTTACACCCTTCGAGCTCACAAGCTGGCCCCCCAGTCCCGACCTCAAGCTTGTCATGAGACGGGCAGTGGTCTTCTGTGAAGTGGTCTCCCCTAACCCGCAGCTGCCAAAAATATTATATCATTACATATGCACACTGCTGCTGCAGCATGTTGTGTTGGATTGAGACAGCAGCCTGCTGCAGGGCATGGGACGACCTGCAAGCTTGAACTCAGGCATGCCCAGTCTTTTGCCCCACATCATCCCTCAAAGGCTTGTCTGCCACAGTGTGTTCTGCACAGGAGAGGCGGCAGGCCAGGCAGCCTGTTCTGCGCCTGCAGGGCTTCACACAACCCCGCGGGCAGCTGCCAACTAGCGCGCTTGGGCAACCTCAGCCAGCGGCCAGTCTGAGCAATCTTGGGCAGGCCGCCCTCCGCCTCATCCCCTTGACCAATCCCTTTACAGCTGGTGACCCCACCACTGGCAGCCTGCAGCTGCCACCACATGCTCAGCTGGTAGGTGCAGGGATATCAACTGTTGCACCCTACCTGAGGCTTCTGGAGGCTGAGGGTGCTCACATGTCCAGCACTTGCTAGATGCATGGCTGTGGGTGTCCTGTCATGATCGGCCCTGAGAACCAGAAGCAGCCTGGCTGCTTGCTGCGGGCCTGGTGCTGCCCCTGCTTGGGCACACAGAATCGTGCTGCTTACACCTGAACCCCAACACCAACAACAACGCAGGGCACTTGTGCTGCTGCAGGTACATGGCCACCAGGCGGGTCAAGGTGCCCTGGCGGCAGGTCCAGCTCCCACCAGTGCAGCGTCCCAGCACACAGCGCGGCAGCAGAGCGGCACTGCAGATGCCCCTCGGCAGCTGAGCGCTGACAGCGGGGGCTCCCTGCGGAGTCCCACCCCGCTGGTCATTGCAGCAGAGCGCAGCGGCAGCCTAGGTCTAAAAGGTGCGCCTGTTGTAGCTTTCACTGACTGAATATTTCAGTTGGTGACGGCATTTTTGGGTGTAAAGGTGGGCCATGGCATCTGTGGGTCTGGCATGTGTCACTGGCAGCACAGAGCTGCCTGCATTCTTTGCAGCCAGTTCTCAGCTGGGACACTTCTGTTGGCATGCTTATGGGCAAGGTGCTGAAACCTGCCGCCTTGGATGCCATGTGCAGCTGCGTGGGAGTGATGGCCAGCCCCTGCAGAGGCACAGCAACCCAATCCAGCTTCCGGCCTGTCCTGATAAAGGTGTGGCAGCCCCTGCCCGGCAGCAGCATGACAGGCCCTCTTCCCTGCAGGTGTGGAGGCGGTCCGCAGCAGCTCCGGACTGGTCGGCCCCAGCCCCTTTGAGGGGGCTCGCAGGCGCCTGCCTGGGAAGGCTGACCAGGGGCCGCTACCACGGGATGCCCCGGAGATGGCTGCACAGCCCCTGGTGCAGGCAAGGCTGGGGGTGAGCAGCACCACCTTGGCTGACGGAGACCCTGCTGTGCAACCTGGTGTGCTGGTGAACCGCCTTTAATGCGACTTTGTCTGCACATTGGGTACATCTACTGGCGCAGGTACCGGTTTGCTGCTGCAACAGTTGCATGTGGCATGCAGCAGACCTCCAGTAGGTAATGGTCTGCTGCATCTGCCGCAGGAAATTGGTGGGGCCATCCCGACAGGGAGTGCAACAGGCCCCTCAGTCGGCAGCAGGTTGCAAGTGGCTCTTAGCAACCCCACTGGAGTAGTATGCACTTGGTGACAGCAGTTGGCTGCAGGCCCTCCACATGGTCAGGCATCCACCACTGTGCTGTGATGCTGCAGGGCGGTGGTGGTCTGGGCAGTGGGCGCCTGCAGGGAGTGCAGTACAGCGACCTGCACGCCAAGATCCTGCAGCTGCAGCAGCAGCTGGCCGTCTCGCAGGGCGGGCAGGAGCAGCAGGATGCGGTGCGTCTGGGGGAGCTGCTGTCCACGCTTCGCAGCAGCGGGCGCATGGCAGGTATGTTGCTCTGTGATTGGGCAGGCAGCTGCTTTGGAGCCAGGCAAAGATGTGTCTGTACAACGATCTGTACAACGATGTGTCTGTACAACGCTGTGACAGATGTGCTGCTTGGCGGGGGCGGGGC
>JAAMXJ010000753.1:0-14822 GCA_019693375.1 Asterochloris erici | reverse complement strand
GACGGGGTGGCTGCAGCAGCGTGTTCGCAGCAGCAGCAGCAGCAGCGGACCTGTCTCTATCGCGATTGCCTCAACCTCAGTCAGCAAGAACCTCAACCTGATGCTACGTAAAACATCAATTGTACTGATAATGTGAATAGAAATCGAAATTTCTAAACACAGTGATTCATAAGCCCGAAGGCTAGCCCTCCCTCCGAAGAGGGAAGGGATGTTTCTTAAGTGTCTGATGGTCAGATAAGGGTTGCTTGAGGGCTTTTCCTGGCAGGCATCTGTGCCCGTGACTCTCTGCACCTTGACCCTTCCGGACTTGTGGCCCCTCCGGCTTTGGTGAGTTCTTCACTGTTGACCAGGGATGTAGCCAGAGGTAACATGGGACAGCAGCCATGCCAAGAGCTTTAACTGCTCGATGACCGCCTCCTAACTGTCCCCAGCTAGTCCATTACCTTTGGATCTGAAGGGCAGCAAAACTGTTCTGCTGGCTGTGCATGTGATCCGCGGGCAGATGTGCCAAGGCAGTACTGTCAGGCGCCGGTGATCAGGCCTGGCCAAGCCGTCCAGATGCCGTGCTGGCCAAGGCGTGCATGCACACAAAGGCCCGCATAGAGTGGGACGGCCTGTGCTTCCTGCTGCAGCCTGCGACATGCTGCCAGCCAGGAGCGGCAGCCAGTGACTCCCCCCTATACAACAAAGGGGCAATAGACAGCTGGCTCAGCCGTTGTGCAGCCCGAGGGCTGCCCCTGCTGCAACTGTCTGCGACCTTGCCAGACCCTCCATCACAAGCAGGCGGTTCTCTGCCTGACACGGCCAGGGCACTCAAGACATAGCCAAGAATGGCGAGGAGGTCAGACGTAGGCCTTGCAGGTCGTTGCTATGGGCAGTCATGCTATACAGCACCTGTAAGTGCAGGGCCATGCCCAGAATGCTGGGTGGAGGCCTGACCAGACCAGCACTTGCTTGATTGCAGGCAACTCTTTGGCTGGCTGCCATGAGGTGAGGTAACCAGTGCCAGGTGGAGCGGTAACCTAGCCTGACTTGCTGCTGATCCGTTCATCACCAACGGAGAAGCAGTAAACGCCGGCACGATTGAGAAGGCACTCAAAGTCCGAGCGTGTCGTCCACTTGCATCCTCTCGAGGGGCACAAAAGACAGAGGGTTTGCCTCAAAATGCCAGGCCTGGCGCCTTCTGATCTGCCTGTCATCAGCATCGGAGACACAATCACCCCTGAGAGCTTGGAAGCTCTCAGAGCAGCTTGCCTGCAGCATGGTGTGGGGCTTTTGTGTTTTGCAGTCCCAGGCCTGACCCAATGTACCTGACAGCTAGTTCATGTTCCACTGCCCTCTTACAGGCTTCTTCTTCCTGGCAAATGCCAAACCTGGCGGTGGACACCATATTGCACCAGAAGAAATAGATCGGATCTGGGGCATCGCAAAAGAGCTGTTTGACGTATCTCCAGAGGCAAAGCTCCAAGTGCATGTCAAGAACTCCAAGAACCACAGGTGTGCTGGCTTCTGTGCAGTGGTCCACCTTCACTGCTGTTCACTGGCTGCCATCAGGTGCAAAAGCCAATTCTGCAGGGGTTACTTCAGCAGTGTCGACTACTCCGAGTTCAACCAAGATCCCAAGGTGGGGTGTTTTGCCCTACTTTGTTGCAATGAGGCAGGCAATCCTTTGTGCTCTGGGATGCTGCAATCTACGTTCAGCATCTGCCCTGCCCAAGGTCTTTGCCGATGTTGTCCTGTTTGCCAATGCCTGGCAGGGCATCCACATCAAAGACAACAAGGAAGGCTTCTTCTTTGGCTCCGACAACCTGATAGGGACAGGCAACCTGGTGCCCAAGGGCAAGGAGGCAGTGCTGCCTGAGGTATGTTGCAGAATCCTTTCTGGCACTCACCTTGTAGGAGTATAGCAGTGCATGTTTTGCAATGCAATCTGCAGAGTTGTGGGCCTTGCTATGCTACAGCATCAACACTGGCAGATGTGCTGCCAACACAGTACTGCCATCCCACAGCTGGACTCTTGCTTGCTACAGCCAGCCAGCCCTGTATGTCCCTTACGCATAGGTTGAGGACTACATGCGCCAGTGCCAAAGAGTATGCACTGATGTGATGGCCTCTGTGGTGGCTACTGGGCTGATGAAGGATGTTGACCCCACAACATTTGTGAAGGCGAGTGGTAGCATGTTCTTGCCCAATGCTTGGCAGCTCTGTTCACACAGTGATGGGCCTGCTTTGCCGTGGCTGTGCTGTGACATGCCTTTCCAAGCACATGGGGCAAAGCTGCTTCACTGCTGTCGCCTTTGATGAGGCCAAGCTGACCTGAAGGCCGCAACGTTGGTTGCAGGACTACCTCACAGACCCAGTTTACATGCTCAAGATGTTGAAGTACCCACCCAAGAATGGCAACACCGATGCCCACACCGATTACGGGTAGGCCTCATCCCATTCACATTGGTACAGATGCTCTGCCTCAGCTTTTGATGTCTTCTTGCATGGGCACAAGTTGCATCAGCTTTGGTATGCTGCAGGTGCATTACTTTATTGCTTCCAGGCGATGCTGGCCTAGAGATACACACTGAGGCGGGGTGGCAGTCAGTGCCTGTTGTCCCTGACGCCTTTGTGATCAATCTGGGGGTAAGCCTCACCCCATCCACGCTGGCACAGAGGCGCTGCCTCAGTGTTGTTGTTTTGTTGCAAAGGCACAAGCTGTTGCATACCACAGCCTTCAGCAAGCAACAGACACCAGCTTTGCACTGCTACAGGACTTGCTCTCGCTGTGGACAGATAAGACTCTGAAGAGCACCATTCATCGGGTCCAGTACAATAGCCCAAAGGGCCTGTATCGCTACAGCGTGCCTTTTTTCATGCACCCAACCCCAGGGTCCAAGGTGCCTAGCGGCAGCGAGGAGCTGGACACATATCAGTATGTTCTCAGCAAATTTGATGCCACGTACTCGCATCGCAAGGCTGGGAAGGCATGATTCCTGCCTAGCACTTGAGTCAAGGACTGAAGAACACCAGCATTTCTGATATTGGCAGTCGACCCTGTACTGTCTGGCTTTAGTTTTGCTTCCGCCAACTTTTGGATTCATTGCTCACCAGCAGCGTACGTCATGTTGCTTTATTCATCACAGTTGTGCATCGTCCTGGCATGTGCATCATTGAGAACAGGTGCGCCTCAGCCTTTGTGGGCTAGCTGGCAACAGCATTTGAAAGATTTCGCATTGATGTGCAGCCGCTGTGGCATCTGTAGTCCTCACGCAGCAGAGATATCTATGCCTGAGGGTTCACACCACCTTTACAAAGCCATTAGGTTGAGAATTACTTTGTGTACACCACCTTGCTCAGCTGTACTGCTTCTGCCAGTCATTGCAGTGGAGCTTGGCAGCCTGCTACTAGACAGGCGCAGAGCGCATGATGCTGCCCCGGCACTCAGCCATGGCTGTGGCCACAGCCATTGTGCTACGTCGCAGCCAAATCTGCACGCTCCCACAGGGGCCAGTGTCACACATTGCTGCCTTGCCATGGAGTCTGCTGTGGCAGCAAATCAGCAGCCCAGCAAGAGCAAGCTCAGCGCTTCCCGCAGGCCTTTCTCCCTTCGGCACACCTCCCTGGGTCTTGCTGCACCACAGCATCTGAAGCCTGCTTCTGGCTGTCCTCTGCACCCATTGCTGTGGCCACCAATGTTGTGCCTTCATGCAATGCAAAGCGCACATGTCTGACAGCATACTTGCTGGCCTCTGTCCAGCTTTGCTGTGGCTGCAGTCGCTGCGGTGGGGGTTGACATGCCTGGTTGTGGCTGTGACTTCCTTTGCGGCTGCTGACCAGCAGATGGCCTACCGATGTTTGCACTTGCTGCTCCTGCCAGCGAGCGGCGGCAGAGCTCCATAGGTGGCTGTGTTGCTTCCTCTGGTAAGGCAACGATGGTGCCCTGGCTGCATGCAAGGGCCATGCACACAAGCGAGGTGTGTTTTGACGTGACAGGCCTGCATGATGCGAATTACTGCACTTTGGCTCTGTCACTGGCATATCACATGCAGGCCTGCCCAGGTACCTAAGTCCAGAGGGTCTCTCAGCTCTGAAGCTAAGTGCAGGCTGCCAGCCAAGGCGCAAAGTGTCCAGTTGTTGTGCGTATTAACACCTCTGGCTGGCTCTCACCCCTAGGCAAGGCAAGATCTGGGGCAGCTGAGGCAGAGCTTGACGCTGCAAAGACGCTGCTTGCATTGCCTAGGCCTGTTGCCGCTGCCGGCTGAGGCCCACCCTGGCCCCCAACAATGCCAGCGACACGCGAACCTGCTCCTGGCTGAGAGACACCGCACGAAACCCTAAGGCCTCCAGATGCTGAGGCCAGCGCAGCAAAAGGGCTGTTGGCCGGCCCTTGGCCAGACGTCGAGACTCTCTTGGGGGAGCTTTGCGCACCAAACCGGGGCGCACCAAAACCACCAGAAGGCGGCACAGCAAAGGTGCTACTTGCTGCTCCTGAGTCACCAAGGCTGGGCGCTGCCCCTGAGAGGGTTGCGCCCGCGAGGGTACTGAGGCTTCCACTGCCACTCCTGCTCGAGCTTTTGCTCCCCGTGCCAGTTGACGTGTCAGACCCACTCCTGGAGGCTGGTGTGCCCCATCCTGCAGCACATGGGGCCGCCACAGTCAAGCTGGGAGCCACAAACCCCTGTGCAACCAGTGTGTGGGGTGTCAGTTCTAACCAGCCAGACTGGTGCATGGCAAGGGTTTCAGTCAGCCGCCCTATGCACGTGCAGCAGAAGAAGTGGCAGTGTACTGCGCTGTTGACCCAGCCGGCATTGACCTGTAGTGCTCCCGCCAAAAGCGCCTGCACTGAAGGCTGTGCCCATTGAGGCAACAGCGCCAGTGGAGCTGCCCCCATGGCTGACAGCCCTGAGAGGGATGCGCCAAATTTGACAGCGGCAAGCTCTTGCAGCCCTGACTGGCCTGCACGCAGCAACAGCAAAATTAGTAAAGCGCACCAAGCACTGCAGGCAGTGGCTGGCCTGCTGGAAGTCATGTTGGCACAGACAGCTCTGGGTTAGAGGGCTCAGTGGCCAGCGGCATCATGCTGTGTTGCTATGCAGGCATGACGCAGACTCGGCAGGATGTGCTTGGCCAACCAGCGCAAGTGTACGCAAGCCAGATGCGTGGATCGCTGAAAAGCAACAAGAGGAAGCTGCTGACAGCAGGCTGCCCTCACAGCAAGCCAGCTGCTGTTTGGACAGCAAAGCAACAATTTGTAGGCTGACAGGCTCACCTGCTGCTGCGAGGCCTTTGCGGTCGCTGATGGCAGGGGAAAGCCTCCAGGCTGCAGTTCAAGGCATGGCTGTCAACGTTGCTCATTCGGAGCACTTGGAACAGTATGGGTAGCTCTATGCGCGTGCAGGTGCTGTCGCTTGTGGATGCAGGCGCTGTCACTTGTGACTGTGCCGCCCCAAAGCAGCAATGCCACCAAAGTCAAAGCGAGACCACCAGACCACATGTGCATGAAGCTGCCCACCGGCCCAGAATCTGCCCCTTCTCGTCTGGGCGTCTCTGGCTCGGCTTCGTCATTGAGGGCTGCTGCGGCTGCCTTGGGCTGGGAGTCAGAGGCTGGCCCTCTGTAGCATCATCAGCATCAGGGGAAGCCACATCCTGCCACTCCTCCTGCAGGCCATCAAGTTTGTACAGGAGCAATGCGGTCTTCCTGTGCCAGGTGTGGCTGATTGCAAGGAGGCCCGGGCGCATCATGCATTTGCTGCAGTGCAGACCACCGCAGCTTCAGAGGTTGTACGCTCTATGTGCCTACCTGCAGCAGACTTTGAAGCCGAGGTGCATCATGTCGGCCTCAGAGACGGCTGCGTGCTGCATCCTCCTCTGTATGTAGCCGTATCTCCTGCAAGACAATGACACAGCCGAATTTTCTTGTCTCTGTGGTGCAGCCTGTCTTGTAGGAGGTTGATGTACGGATCTCAGGGAATCTCTGTCGTCCGATGGAGATCCTTCTGAACACAGGGGCGAGGACGTCCTGCAGGCTGCCTTGTGTGCGTGCAGCAGGAAATTTTAAGCTATGTGCAGAGCCACATCTTGCCAACTCCTGACAGGTCAGCTCAGCTGGAAGTGCTCATTGCACTGCAGATGCTGCGGACACAGCTGCCTGCCCATTGTTCTCAGGCCACATGGGGAGCCCCCCTCCACCTGCTCATACACCTCTCCCCCCTGGCATGCAGGGGTCATTATCCGACCTCTGAAGCCCCACTGCGGTATCATAGCTGCTCCATATGCCCACATCTGAGTCCTCCTTCAGCAAGCTGAAGTCGCCGTCATCATCAAGCAGGTCAGCTGTGAGACCTGCTTCAACAAGCTGGGCCACCTCGTCCTGAGGATCCTGAGATGACCTGTTGCGGACGGGAGACAGGAGGGCCAGCATCAATGATCTGAGCCCTCCAGGTCACATGCCTGGTAATCACAGAGCAAGCTGCAGTGTCACTTACAGAAATCAAGCCTTCAATTCAAATTCGACCAGTCAAAATCTGTTCAATGCAGCTGCCAGTGCAAGTGAGGTCTCATTCGATTGTTGTTTTGATTGCCCTTGTAGGGCCTCAGTGCAGCGGCTATTTCATCTGCTGGTCTGCCAGCAGCTTCCATTTCGATCACTGTTCTGAATTGAGGGGTCTTTTCTGCGCTGAAGCTTATGATGGCACTGATACAGTTCCTGGCGTCATCACCAGAGCAACACCATCTGAAGCCGGTTGGAGTTTTATGCACGCTGCCCTTAAGGTATAGAAGCGTCCTGGATTACCTGTGCTTGCGCTATGAGCTTATAGCGCAAGCACAGGTAATCCAGGACGCTTCTATACTTCTGTGTCGCTGACAGTACAAGGTTCCTGGGATATTCCACACACCCATCACTAGTAGTTCGGCCACATTCATACTCCTCAGGGTTTACTGACAGTACTGTCAATAAACCCTGAGGAGTATGAATGTGGCCGAACTCCCCTGATGTTATCATGCACGACATGCAAGCCTTTGGAGCTCGCTGGTGATGTGCTGACGCAAGTCACGCTTGCTCTGTGTCAAATGTACCCCAACTGTGCTCATAGGCCACTGGCATGCTAATCGCAGCTGAGGTTGCTTCAGCGTGGTGTGTTCTACCAGGAGCTTTGCAACACGGAGTGCTGCCGCGCCTCTCACCATCCAGAGCTTCTTTGCCTGCTTCTTCGCTGTCTGGGGAGCATGATCATAGATGTGTCCACCAAACAGCCACTGCATATGCTCTAACGATGCATAACCTTTCAGGGCCTTGCCCACCCTGAGTCTGAGCTGAGTGCCACCGTCCACAAGTACGCAGCCATCGCCATCAAACATGGACCCTGCCCACCCCAGCTCATCCTCCTCTGCCACCCCTGGTCTCCTGCACACAGCACCCATTGCTGTCCAGTGGCCGTGGAGCAGAAGAGCCGTCAAGAGCCAGCCCCCACAGAATAGGGCATCCTTCTCACTTGTGGTGCACCTGGGGTGCCGCCTGCTCCCTGGACCCAGCTGCGTTCTGCTCTGCAGCAGCGGAAAGTCTGGTTTCAGCAGCCTGCCAATGGACCTGTCTACCACCCAAAGGTGCCCACCCCTTTAATTTTGTGCCCACAAAGTCCTGGTGTTGGCAGCCTTTATCGCTGAGTGCATGCAGCAAGCTGGCATGCTCAGGCGCATGAACTGGTGTTGGCAGGTGGGCAGATCAAGATCCCTCCTTGAGAAGCAACAAGGCAGACCACCTGAGCAACAGCCCTGTACTCTCATTGTACTGCCAAACAAGCCCCACAAGCCAGGCTTGCCACAGCTAGGCGCTGCATGCTCCATGGGGGTGTTGGGGGCGTCAAGTCAGAAACCTCACCTGCAGGTGGCGCAGCCTCCTGTTCCACCTCATAATCATCTGGGCCGCTGCTGAGGGTGATGACGTCCTCCTCAAGCTCGTAGTCGGGGTCCTCTCCACTGCTGCAGTAGGCACAGGCAGCCAGTCAGCACAGGGGAGGCGGGCTTGGCACTCTTCAGACTGCCGCACTGCTACCTAGCGAAAGGTGTGCAGGGTGCTGCCACAGTTGCCATAAACCCTGGAGTAGTGACAGCACTCTTTCAGACCTGCCGGTGAGCCAAGCCAGGCAATCGCGCTTGCCAGCCAGTCTTCCACACTGATGGGTGCTGCACCTCAAATACACCAAGCAGAGCCCGACGGTATGGAGCAGGCGGTAGCGAGAGCAGGCGGTAGCGAGAGCAGGCGGACTTGCCTGTCAGAGCGCCTGCTGCCCCGGCCGGGGCCCCTGGCTGCAGCCTTGCCCCGGCCACGGCCCTTGGCTGCTGCCCTGGCCCGGCCACAACCCTTGGCTGCTGCCCTGCCCCGGCCATGGCCCCTGCCGCGAGCCAGTGGTGACTCAGACACGTTCTGCATGGGTGGCAGGGGCCGTTCAGGCTAGGAATCATGTGCAGAATGGCCAGCCATATGTCCTGTTCTCATGCTGTGTATCATGACCCCGGTCACCCAGATGTGCATGGGAGGTGCAGATGGGTTTACCCAAAGAAACAGACTCTGCATGCCCTTCGCAGGTGCATGGGCCCCAACCAGGCGGCCTGCTGCAGATCAGCATGCTGCACTGTGGCGATGCAGCTCTCATGAGGGCAGCCACAGCATAGCAAGCAGACCATTCACTGTGAGTCACTGCACCTGTGCTGCAGGCTTGATGTCATCGTCATCGCTTTGTGCCCTGGTTGGGAAGGTGGCCACCGACCTCTGCCACGGCAGGGGTCTCAAGTCCCTTGGCCTTTGGCGGGCCCTGCCGCCATCAGCATCTGCACGTGTGCAGTCTTTCTGATTCGTGGGCGCAATGACAATATGCGAGGTCCTGCGAAAGGACATGGACGCGCATTAGGAAGCGCTGCAGATTTGTGTCCCAACAGCAGACACCTCCTCGTGGTCATGTGCCATCTGGTGCAGGCAGGCAACCAGGCAGGCTGCTTTGGACCCTGGACACAGAGCGAGCATGCGTGACACCTTGACCACGACCGCCTTTCCTCAGCACGGGTAAGGACCTTGCGGCACAGATGGGGCAGCAGTGCAAGGGTGCGCTGCATCTAGCAGCACCATACATGGCAGCATTGCAAGTAGACCTGTGGGCGCCAAGCCCTTGCATTCGGCGAGGACAATGCAAGGCACCTCTTGATGTGGGGCCTGTGTGCAACAGCAGAAGGTGCACCACATCCTGCCAGCGCAGCTTGGGAGCCGCTGACCCCAGGTCTAGCAGGCCCATGTTGCCTCTGTGCCAGCAAAACCATCAGCCACATGTGCAGGCCACCACACACGCATGCATCATGCTGCTATGTGCCACAACTGCCTGTCTGCTTGCTTGGTCGCCAGCGAAGGGCTGGCTATCGCAATACCCTCCCAGGTGCAGGCAGCTCACCTGTGTCTGCTGCAGTGGCCTTGCGCTTCCCAGCGCCAGGCTGTGTGGCCGCCGCGCTGGCTGCCTGGGCTGCCGCCGCGCTGGCTGCCTGGGCTGCCGCCGGAGGCGTTGGTCCCCCAGAAGCCAGGCTGTGGCCTGCAGCCTGCCCCTCTCCTATAGGCTGCTCCTCTCCACCATCATCCTGCAGCAGCACAAGTGGGCGTCAGCATGCATGGCACCCCTTGAAGGATAACAGGTCTATAGTGCCCTCCTGCAGTCAGGACATCAAACATTGGTGGGGTTTTGAGGGGGGGAAATCATGGAATTGCGGTGCATTGATGCCCCACTGGGGAGTGTGCATAGCAGTTGCCAGTTCTGCATGCTCTGAGATTGCTTAGCTGGGGCACTCAGGGAATCAGATGAACCTCCAAGACCCAGGCAGCCATGGCCCCAGGCCCCATTGCTGCCCCACGAAGCACAGACCAAAGGCAGCGCTCAGGGAAGCAGATGCACCTCGAAGACCCAGGCAGCCATGGCCCCAGCCCTCTTGCTGCCCTGCAAAGCAGACCCCAGATAGCAGCGCACAGGAATCAGATGCAGCCCTGTTTTGAGGGCAGCGGCATTGAGCAAGCGGTGGCTGTGCCTGGCATAGGTGCTTCATGCTGGCTGCTCCCCCAATGCAGTGAATTCAGGTGGACTGCGTGGCTCACCTCAGTCTCCATGACATGTCCCTCCCACAGGAGCATGTCGTCGTAGTTGGCCACCATGCCCATAAATGGCTGCCCAAAGCAGTGGGAGTTGATGGCCTCTGGCCCAGACTCCTCCACCTGCGAAGGGGCATTGAGCTTGGTGTTGAGAGTGCAACGAGAGTTCATCAGGTAGCCAATTCATGGTGCAAGTGCGGATGAGTGTGCGCGAAGCGGGGCTGCTCAGGCTGAGTGGGGACAGGTGCATGTCATGGATGTGAAATGCCAGTGTCCGGGCTCCTGTGTAGGCTTCCAGAGCCAACACCAGCTGGTGGGTTGCTGTGCATAGCACGCAGGGCCCAGCATACAGGCCCGATGCCACTCCCCACCAGCAAGCCAGCGTGAGACCATGTAGGCAGACAAACGGGCCGACGTCTTGCTTACTTGTATGCGAATGAAGGGCAGCATGGGGTCACGCCCCTCTGCCTGCTGTCGCTTAGCTGCCTCCTGCACCAACTCCTTCGCCAGCTTCTCCAGGAAGTTGGCGGTAGCCATCTGGCCCTCCTCAATGAGATCCTGGGGGACTTGAACCTGCAGGAGACGAGTTCATTCAGCCAGATGAGCAGACCAACAACTTCTGTGCAGACTTTTGCTGAGTTGCCTTGGTCCCAACAGCGTGATGACTGAGAGCAGCAGTACGAAACTTGTTCTGTGCTGAGAATTTGGAAGCATCAGTGCTGCCCTTGATGTTGCTTTTGGCATTGCATGCGCTTATGTGCATGAACCCTTGCTAGACAGAGCAGTACCAGCAGTCAGAGTGTGAGAAGCAGAACCTCCCCTGCATCGTCTGCGCAGAGGGGCACCCAGCACCGCTCACCGTTGTGTGCATGGAAGGGCGCGTGCGTAGCAGACCAATGGGTTGCAGGGTCTGGTTGGCTGTGCTGACCTCAAGCAGGTAGGAGTGCCCCGGGTTGGCGTTGCCCTGCGAAAGGCCAGTAGCAACTGATGAGCCTGGCCGTAACACCGTCGGGCCGGTGGCATACTCCTGCAGGCCAGCTGCAGGCTGTGAGTGGGGATGGGGGCCACATTGAGGCAGCGGCGACTCAACTCGGTCTTCTGGGGGAGATTGTGGGTGCACCAGGCTGCGCAGCATGCATGCAATACGCTGGAACCTGTGGCAGGTATCTTGCCACTGGAGGCTGGATTTGCTGGAAACATGATGAGTGCAAGAACAGGCAGGCACCTGTGCTCACATCCCCATGGCAACTGGCACTTGTGGTAGGCTGTCACTCTAAAGGCCACGTAAGCCCTTCAGCAAGCTTTCTCTAGGGCAAAGCATACCCATGACGGGGTGTTGAGCTCGCCACTCACACAACAGTCAAGGGCCACAGAGCAGTGTTCACCCCAGTCTCCTCACCCGGATGTCCTCAAAGTCGTGCCCCTGCCCATGTATCACCAGGCTCAGGAAGTCTGGTAGGTATGCATCTGGGAGGGTGTTGGGGCCCAGGACGTATATGTTAGAATGCACTGTCTCTCCATGGGTTTTCCTGAAGCACCCAACATTCGGGGTGTCAGCCATTGCATTTAATCTGCTGCTGTCATGCATTCTGAGCAGCACCTGCAACAGCAGCCTTCAGCGTTTCCTTCGACGTTGCACCTTGGCAGGTGCCCTCCAGCAGCATCCCTACTGTTGATGGGATTTCTGCACTTTAGGCAGCATCCCAAGGCTCCCTCACAGGACAGCGCCTCTCACATGCGTGTCATTGCAGCACCTTCCTCTGATTGCTGCCAGTGCAGGCCGGCCCAGTCACAAAGCAACACTTCAGCCCCCACCCCACTCAATGCAGGTTGATGTCAGGCAGTATACCAACTGATGGCTCCAAGTGGCCCACACCAGGAGTCGCTGTGCTGTGCTACGCGGCAGGCTGCTTAGGCCAAGTGCACCTTCTTGGCCTAGGCATCCTGCCGCATGGTACGACACAGCAAGCTCATGGTGGAGTGCTTAGCTACAGCGGCAACAAGTGCAAGACTGCTGTGTACCCAGAAGGCAAATCCAGCATGGGTTGAGGCAAGCAGCCACGTCACACTCACCACTTCACATTACCAGCCTCAAACATGTCCGTCAGCGTCCCCTCTGGCAGGTTGCTCACTCCATAAAGCGCCACTTTCACTCCATCCTGCATACAAGCACCCATGACATTGAGCACACAGCCCGATGTGGCTTGCTTGGTTGACTTGAGCTTGGGTACACAGATGTCGGCTTCAGCAGTGTGGTAATGTAAAACTGGGCAATGGTGGCAGCCTCAGTGGCGACCCACATGTATGGCTGCTTGAGCATGCATGCGTGTGAGCATGCATGTGATTGCTTGAGCAGTCAAGCGGCGAGAGGCTGGGCATGGTCATAGACATCAGACAGGTTGCAGCAGCCCAAGCATGCATGGCAGCAAGCCCATCCCAGCCTGCCCAGGTATGAAACAGTTTTGGGGCATACACATGTTTGAATGAGTGTGGTGGGCGGCATGAGCAGTACACGAGTCACCTTGTTGAAGACCACTGGCTCCATCTGCACCACGCCATCCACGATTTGCTGTAAGCAGATCAATCTGAGTGTCAGCAGCAGTTGGTGGTATGTTTGATCATGCAACCTGGCCGCATGAGTCTCTCAGATGTTGCCATGTTGCCAGTGCTGCATGGGAGCAGCAGTCTGCACCTACAGACAGCAACCTGTCACAAGTGGCAAGGACTGGTTTGCCCAGCCTGCTAGATATCCAGTGCAGGCTGACCTGCTCGCCAAAGTGGTGCACTAGGCCAGATGAGGCAAGGAACTGCGAGCCTGGGTCCGCTCCAGTCCTGTAGCCATGAATGAGGTTAAATGCATGGGAGCCCCGTTGACAGCAATGATCCAATTGCATTCGCCTGCACGCAGATGCAATTCCACCAGCAGGGCAGCCATATGCTGGCCTGCTGCTCTTTTTCCCTCAGGACAGGTGCAAGCTGCACTTTGGGAGTCGCCACTCTGACAGCTTCGGGGAGGGCATGCCATATCTGTGGGCCCACCAGTCAGGCAATGTTATCAATGTCTGTCTGCGCAGGGCAGCTGTGCGCACGGGTTGCTATTGCAATGCACATGAGATGAGCCTGAGGAAAGCCAGGCTCTACTGGCCTCAGAACAAAAGGCCACCCAGCAAAGCAGAGCTAACAGGTGTTGGAGATGCTGTCTTCTTACCTCCCCACAGGGTTGTCACCCAGGACAATGACCATGTGATCATTGGTGGCACTGTATGCCTGGAGCAGCCTGGTGACCCTGGACATGGTGCTGGTTGAAGGGTCACCCCAGGAGAGACTGCCTGCAGCAAAGTAATGGAGGGTGTGATGAAGTTTGTAAGGAGGGCCATACATACGTCTGGGCTGTATGTAGCTGTTGTGACTCAGATGATGCGCTGCTGCATGTGAGATGCAGCTGTAGGCAGGCACCTTGAATGTAAAATAAGGATTCTGTGCAGCTCAAAGCAGGTCCCATGCAGCTCAAAGCAGGCACCCAGTCAGCAGGGAAGGTCAGGTGCAGGAGGTGCAGTTGGCAGTCCAAGCATGTTATGGCAGGCGCATTGTGTACCTCACTACCTTGACAATTGATGGCTTGCCTTCTACAGAAGAATGCATTGAGGCACTGTTGCACACATGCTGTTGGGCCACAAAATGAAGTGGCCCTTGCATCACGCTGTCCTTGACACTGCACTGCCCATCATACTCGTGCAGTGATCTGCTTCATCAACCTAACAGCAGGACAGGAGCTAACAATGGATGCACCAGCCCACCTCCTAGCAGCACGACATCAACCTCGTGTTCTGCGGCTATCTGCAGGTTCTCTTCAAGGTTGGTGAAGGCGTCCTGCATGAGGGTCTTGTTCTCCATCCATGCTCCCTGCAGAGCACAGTCGAGACAAATTTGAGCTCTTGATGCTATGCAAGCCATCACACTGCTTTTTGAGGCAGGTGCAGGGATGGGCCTCACCCCGTGGGGGGCGGGTGCAATCAGTGCCCTGAAAGTGGGCGAGGGCGTGACGGCAGTCTGCATGACTCTCTGAGAGGGCACACAGGTGGTCTGCATGGCTTTTTTGTGTGAACAACTCTCAAGATTCTGGCTTATATACTGACGCAAAGCTGCTCCAATGAAATTGAATGGCCCAGGTTGTCTTGATGCAAAGCTGCTCCAATAAAAATGAACAACCAGGGCTGTCTTGATGCAAAGCTGCTCCAATAGAATGAAGGACCAGTCCCATGCGCCCGTGACTCCTGGCACTGGCTTGCAGGAGCCTGTGCGGTGGGGCTAGCTCTCAGACCCAATAGATGCCCTTGCCAGACCACATACTCACAATCAGTTTCCAGTGGTGGTCATTTGCCGGTCCGCCCATGTGGTGCAGGCTCGGACGCTCCAGCCTCTGCTAGCGCCCAAGCTGCCCAGCCTTCTGTGGAACCAGGGTTTGGGCATTGCGTCAGGGCAGGCTGTGTGCACCCAATAAGGCAGGAATAGCTTTTTGTTGACTGGCGGATGTGAACGGCGATCACAGGGGCTGCATCCTACCTGCAGGGAGAGCAGTTGGCAATGTGGGCAGCTCGACATTGCATGCAAGTGCATGGTCCTCCCTGTGGGCTGCCTGCTATGGGTACGCCGACCTGCTGGTCACAGGCAGCCATGCTGAGCAAGCAGGCATGCACTGCAGACATGTACA
>JAAMXJ010000144.1:397887-523962 GCA_019693375.1 Asterochloris erici | reverse complement strand
TTGGCAGCCCCCCTTCCCCTTCCCCGCCTACCCAGCCCACCTTCACGCGCACGCGGCACTCCCCCTCTCCAATGCCGAGCGTCTTGAGCCCCGTCTTGGCCCGCGACTTGGCCTCATCCAGCACCCGGTTCAGCTTGGCTCTGCTCTGCTCCTGAGCCTCACGCTCCTCAGCCTGCTGGGTGCCAAAGGACCGGGCGTTGCGCAGGTGCTCCCGCTCCAGTTTGCGCCCCTCCTTGGCAGTGGCCTCGATGGGAAGCCACATGTCCTGCTCCTCCCCAGGGAGCAATTCAGAGATAGGCAGGTGGAACCTGCGGGCAGGGGCCACTAAGCTGAGCGACAGTGAGCTGCCGTCAGCCGTCCTACTCAGGGAGAAGGATAGACCTCCTAATCACGGAGAGTGGGGGGGGCGGAGAGCTCAAATTTTGCAGGCAGGGGCCAGTGGGCTCAGTGTCAGCAGGCAGGCTCACAGGCCTCCCGCGACAGCCGCATGCCCTGCGCCTCTCCAGGGAGCAGGGTGGAAGGGCCAGATGCAACCTGCAAGTGCTGGCAGTGAGTATGTGTCAGCAAGCAGGGTGTCAGTGGCCTCTTGAGGCGGCCGCATGCGGTGCTGCACCCCCAGGAGCGGGGTGCAGGGGGGCAAGGGTGGATCTGCAAAGGGCATGGCCACATCTCTGAGGGCGCTAGACTTGCTGCAGCTTGCTGGTCGTCTTTGCATTCTGCGGGCAGTGGTCCCTGGCTGCTGGTGGCGGCAAGGCCAGAAGCACTGCCCTCTTGTACACAGCACCACTTGCAGCTGAGACACACCCTGTTCCCCCTTTGCTGGTCTGCAAAGAGGAAGGAGTGGTGGTGACGTGTTGCATGGCACTTTGAGCAGTGCCAATAGGGTGCACTCTGTCACAGCAGGGACGCTGTGGGCTGCAGTCATGCAAGAGGCATGAGCCAGCCAGCAGATACCCAGGATCTGCAGTGCTGAGGCATGAGTTGCAGCTTGGGCAGTGCAGTCAGGCCTACAAATGGGAGCCAACAAGGTGCCCCGTGTGGGGGGGATGGCTCTCTTGCGTTGCTGTGGAACACTCACTTGCCAATGCGGTCAGCGCCAATTGGGTCAGCGTCATACAAGACGCCTGTCAGGGTCTGGCTGTCAGGCACATGTATCAAGAAGACAAAGTCCTCGTTCCACACTGCAGCACAGTGAAGACAGAGCGGCTCACTCTACAGGTGTGAAGGGCACGAGACCAGCCGAAGTTCTCACTGGAAATCTATGGGAATTGCAGCACAGCGGCCAGAGAGTCCCTACTCAGAAAGACTGTGCAGATTGCAGGCAGCTGGCATGCTGCAGCTCGCCTACTCCTCTCAGATTAGGGCAAATAGGCAGCGGCAACATGAAAAGCAGCATGGGGGCTTGCCAGGGTGGCTCGTTGATCTTTTGGACTGGCTCTGCTGCTTTACGCTCTCTCGAGTCCACAGCTTCACAAAGGGGTCAGAGTTGGAGAATAGGTCCATCCTTGGCACTGCAGGCAGAATTCAGTCTCAGAATGCTCATACCCTGCTGCAGATGCATGAGCTCTGACAGCACAGCACTACCAGCCTTGACGGGAGGGCTGCAGGGGGCTGCGTGGCACTACCACCCAAGAGCCCCATGCCAGATAGGCTGCAGGATCAAGCCAACGGCGTGCCTGGTGCCCTCCTCTGCTGGACAGCATGAGACGCACATACACCAACTCTGAGAGAACAGCAAAGCCAACGCTTCCTTGGGTAGTGATGCTTCATGCTGTTGAGATGTCATTGTTGGTGCGGCACCCATGCATGCCAGGCCCTCACCATTGACGGCCTCGATGAGGCGAATGAAGAGCATGCCCTTGGGATCCCGCATCCAAGAAGCTCCTGTGGCTCTCTGCAGGCACAGCCACGCTCCGCTGCAGAAAGCTGTACATGAGCAGCTATGCATGGCCGGTGCTGTGCATGATTGAATCCCAGGAAAGGAGTTGACGGGCACAGCAGCTGGTGCCCAAAACTCACAAATAGATCTCCCTGCCAGGCTGCCAGCCTCCCCTGCTGAGGGCATCGCCATGCAAGGTGCTCAGATGGCACAGCCACACAGTGGACATGCATCAGAGGTCTGAGGAGCAGAAACCTACCGCCTGCCAGGTGAGGCGCCCCATGGAGCGTTGTGCACATTGAGGGGGTGTGTTCAGAAGCATGACTGGCACCAGCCAGCATGCCTGACAGACTGATATGTACGGAGAGTGCAAGCTGCCTGCTTATGACGAACGCCTCCCCAGTGCGCAGCTTAAATCTGAGGGCTTCGCAGTGCAGCAGCACAGCAATGATCATCAGGCAACCAGACGGCTCAAGGAGGAGCCCGACCCCGCAGAGGGCAGCTCACATTGAGGTCTGTGTCATACAGGAAGTTGATGGGCACGCTGAGGCGCTCCGGCAGCACGTAGGGCCGCAGCACCTTGGCATGCACAAACCACGTGATCCAGCTGCGCAGGCCGGGCATGAAGGTTATGTCACCTGCACCTCAGTGCAGGCAGCTGTCAGGGGCTGTGGCATCTCCAGGCAGGCAAGAGCAACAGGGAGCACACAGGCTGCCGCAACAGAAGATCAGGATCAAGTCAATCTGCGTCCCCTCAGACAGGACTGGTCTCAAGAAGTCGAAAAGATGGTTGCCGGAGCACCCCACCCATGCAACTGGCAAGGCCGGCCTTACCTCCATACACCTCAAGTGCAAAGTCATACTGCGGCATGTCCACCAGCGATAGCTGCAGGCAGGGCACATGCCGAGTCAGGGACATGCTGTCAAGAGCAGCAGAACCTGCCGGGGCTGAGGTTGCCAAGCCAGACAGCGCAAGCACTCCAGCTGATCCCTGTGTACCACAGCCACTGTGGCCACCGCATGCCATCAAGGGGCTCTTCTGAGATGCATGCCAATGCACAGCAGCGCACAGCAGCTGTATGGGACGCATGCCAGCCCGCAGCAGGTCAACTGAGATGCACACCATGCCTGCCTCCAAGCCAAGCCCCTGGCTATACGCCCTCCTGGGGCCTTGGGGAGGCCTGCGCATCATGGCAGCAGCCTCTGCAGGCATCGCTCTTCCAGAGCAACCTGGCCAGCTGCCTGAACGCAGACAGCAGAACTGGTGTCCTGACCTGGAGCACCGTGGCCAGACGGTCCACCCCCAACAGGGGCTGAGCTGCTACTCGCAGGCGTCCTTCTGCCTGCACATCCTCAATGGCCACCTGCACAGTAGGACAGGTGCCTTGTGGCCCAGCTGGGCAGGCACACCGACCAGCAGTGTGAGGCAGCCTTTTCCCAGATGCATCTGGCACACTCGACAGCCAGCTGGAAAGCAGAGCAGGCGCCTTCTGGCCCAGCTGGACGGCATCTTGACCAACTTGGTGATCTGGGCTGGTTCAGCCAGGCCTTTCGTGGTGGCCAATGCAGCAGCAGAGTGCTGCAGGCCGGGCTGCATAGCCTGACCTCATGCACTGTCTACAGCAACCTCATGTGCACCAAATAAACAAGACACGGCTGCCCAGTGCACAGCCTTCACCAGTGACGATTGGGCTCTGCAGTATTGGCCACGCATGCCTTGCCTTGCTGCATATGGGTGTGCTGCCCCAGGCCAGTCTGTGCTGCACGCATCCTGCACTGCCCGGTGGCCCACCTTGCAGGACAGGAGGCTGGACACGGCATGGGCGAACCCAGGCGGCGCAAACTTGCCCCAGGAGGGCGGGCAGGGTTTGATAAGCAGCTTCACCCGCTGTGTGCCTGCCCAGCGGAAGCTGAACTCCATCACCACCTGCAGGCGCCCTGAGGAGTCTGAGCGCGCTGAAGGGGCCTGCTGCAGGTGCAGAATGGCAGCTCGGCTCCTGAGCGCCCCAGGAGTGTGACTTGCAAGACACAGAGCATGCATTCATGCGGCAGCTGACTCCACTGTGCCCGCCTGAGCGCTCCAAGCAGAGCTGCTTGCATCGCCCCAAGCCCCATTCTGCCCTCTCCAGCAGGAGGTGCCGTGCCCTGGGTGGTGCTGCGCAAGTCAGGGCTGCAGCTGCAACGGCAGGCAGTGGTCGCAGATGAGGGCTCACATGATTGGGGGAGCTGGACTCCTTGAAGGCCTTGACCCCCGTGATGGTCGGGGGCACATCCCCTATCTCAAAGCTGAGCACCCTGGTCTCAAACACCCAGCGCGGCTTGCTCTGCTGGATCAGCGGCTCCACCACCTCCTTGTACCTCAGGTTGAACACGTCCTGCAGCCTGGGCCACAGCTGCTCTGCAGGGGACAGCAACTGGGTTTGGAAGCCATCAAGAGTCGGTTCCTGCCTTGCTGCAGGGACATACTGTCTGCACCCATGGCTGATGCACAGCATCTCCATCCAGCACCCACTGAGTTGTGTCCCTGCATCGCTGCAAGCGATGCCTGCCTGCAGACAGTGCTGACGCCCGACACCAGATGTGCCGGTGGCAGGGTCTGATGAGCAAGGCAGGTGACACCTGCAGAGCCTCACAAGTATCGTGCAAGCCATGTCAAATCAGCCCAAAGAAAGGCAAGCCAGTGCCGGGAAGAACACTCTTACCGAGCAAATCATTGACCCATGTCACCCGCATGCAGTCGGGGCTGCCAATCCACGCTGGCAGGTTTCCTGGCCCCAGGACTTTGAGCAGCTCCTCTTTGCTCATCTCTGACACCTGCAGGGCAGTGTCACAAAGGTGGTGCCCAGAAAGGTGAAAGGGCCTGGCGACAGACGCCTCCCCTGCACAATGCACTGGACAGCTGGCAGCTGGGCAATGTCAGCTCCGCAACCAGCCTGGATGCGTGAAAAAGGCGCATCTGCCCCTCCTCGAGTGTTTCAGGTCAGGCTCCATCTGCGCCTGAGGGTCCTGCAGGGGTCTGCACTGGCAGCGGAGACTCTGCCAGCCTGGCCACTGGAGATCAGATTGGCTATGCAGAGCAATCTGTGGTGCTCAGACGAGTCCTTGGGCCCCTGGCAAGCCTCAGGCACATCGCTTCTGATGCATAGCATGCACAAGTCACCTCCTTGGCAATCTTGTCCCGCGTGAGGTAGCCACGGACGGTTTGCATCCGCACCCAGAAGCAGTAGCAAAGAGCTGCCAGAACAGCCAGCATGAGCAATGCCCCTTGCAGCAGGATCCAGGTCCTGCCCACAGGGTGCCGCTTCCATGCCCTGGCGATCTGGAAAGATGCTGTCTGGTGGCTGAGCTGCTCAACCTGGAGCGTGGAAAAAAATTTGGTGGGAGGAGTCAGGTTTGACAAACAAATCTGTGAAGGTTCATGGCGGCAGGGTACCTGCTTCTGCAGTTTGTGCAGCTCAGCCAGGACATCTGTGACGTTAGTTTCAGGCATTTGCTGGCAACCAGTGTGGCACATGGCTGGGCTCATGTGCTTGAATTCGCCAGCCTGAGCTGGCTGTCGCACAGCATTCTGACAGGGGTGGTAAGAGTTTAGCGCTAGATGCCATGACTAAAGTCATCCTGCAGGCTGTCTTAAGTTTAAGTCTTAAAGAATTGCTCCACACTGGCCATGCCGACCTGACATAAACTATATCAAATGAAAAGGGGAGTTGGACAGGAGGACAGCAGGCATTGTACTACGTATCAGCTGTATATGCAGTACAGGGCTACATGATATACAGGCAGATGTTGGGCAGGCTCAGGTGGATCAGGGGCCCCTGCGGAGCTGCACCTCTCTCAACAGCGCCTCAGGAGGGGGTTCATGGTGCAGGCGCGGCCTGTGCCGTGATGATGGAGCCACTGCTGGTGGCCTTGTCCTCTGACCTGCAACATCACTCCACTTGGTTGGAGCGCAGCCGCTCAGCTGACTGACCTGAAGGCTGCAGCTGCTCACAGGAGCAGATGGGCAAAGCACAGCCAGAACACATGGAGCTAAGCACCTGTCAGCGGTCCACCGTCAGCGACCCTGAGCAAACTGAGCGCTGCTGAGCCTGCCGGCTCGCCAGGCTTGTCCAAAAGCAGCGGCGAGCTGGCACGCACAAGCTCAGGAAACTGCTCGTACATCTGCAGGGGGGGACAGGGGTGCCCATTGTGCCTGAAGCTCACAAAAGTCAAGGAGCCGGTTTGCAGCACAGCATGCAGCAGCAGCAGGTGCCCAGCAGAGGCAACGCCCAGTGTGGCAGCCACTAGGACAGGCCTGGCGCATGCTTGGGCAGGGCAGGTGCCAAAGGCAGCAGATCGACGACTCGCCTCTCGGGAGGTCTTGAAGGCAAAGGCATGCAGCTCTTTCTCCATGATGTCCTGTGATTGAGTGTCTTCCTGCAGCTCCTCGGGCAGCTCAGGAGGGTGCCTCAGGCCGCTGTATGGAGACTCATCTCCTGGGAAAACAGTGGGGCTGCAGCGAAAAGGGAGGAAGTTTGCTGGCATCGCTTGGCAGGCAGGGCTGATCAGCAGAAGCTCAGCATGTGGCGGCACACAGCACGGAAGCTGCGCCAACTGACAACCCCTCCCTTGTCACCTGAACAACCTCCTGTGATATCTCAGTTCTGAAGCTCTGCGGTTGCTGGTTCTGCTGCGTGTAGCGGGAAGCTGCGGTGGTGGAGACCATGGCAATGGCCCCACAGCGACCTGCTGCATGCTGTGAATGTCCTTGTGAATGGTCTCGCCAAAAGGACGCCAGCCCCACACGGCGTAACACGAGACTGCACAGCCAATAGTTGATGACCCTATCTGACGATGTGGAACTCTGGTGATGCAAAAAATTAATTGCTTACATAATGTCAGCCTCTGAGTGATGACTGCAGAGTAATACAGCTGTCAATTACACCACTTTACATGGCCGAGCAGCCATCAACATCATTCAAACACAATTGTTTTGTAGCGGTTGGTGCCGGTCAATCAACAAGTGTTCTGCAACAAGCTCTCTAATCTATGGAGGGCCCTTCAATGCAGGGGACTGTGAATGGGATCATGGGATTATGGGCCATGTCTTCACTGCAGGGACAGGCTTGCTGCTGCTAAAAATGCACAACTCAAACATAGTCTGCGTGCTGACTGAGGCGGGCGCTTGATCAAAGATGCAGTCAATGTGACGTGGTGAAACCGGATGGTGCGACTGTGAATCAAGCGCAGCTCATCTGGCTGGGACTTTGGACAGCATGGTGGCAGCTGGCCATGTGGAATTCCAACAGGGCTGCCACCAGCCTAAAGAAGTCACCGTCTCGAGAAGAAACAGCCAGAGCAGGAGCAAACGGCCGAAAAGGGGCTGCCAGGCAAGAGAACTGGTGACCGGCCACCCCTAGAAGTCAAACTGTCCCATATTCAGGCCGGGCACCAGCAAATCATCCAGCATGCTGTCGTTCAGTGGGACGGAGGAGGCCAGACCCCAATCGTGAGGGCCCTGGGCTGGGCACTGGGCCAGCAGGGCTTGGGCCCCTGACTCCAAGGTGTCCAGGCTGGGCTGACTGATGCGTCCATTGTGGGACTGAAAGGGTGCCAGTGTGGCTGTGCTGACTGACGCCTCCAGTGTTTCTGACAGGGGTGGGCCCAGCTGGCGCTGCAGAGAGCTGCTGCCTGCACAGCAACAGATTGGATCAGCTCCAGTGCAGATCGTGGTGAAAAGCACAGCAGCAGGGTGCCAGGTCCTCTGATAGGGGTGGGATCTGCTGCTGCTGCTGTGAGGTGCTGCCGATGTGGCGTCCAGCAGGGGCTGCTGTACAATCACCCAGCCTTGAATATGGCAAGTGCAGCAGCCATTGAGGTGCCAACTGTATCACACATGTAATCCGCAAACATCTCAGGCTGCTAAGCAGGCACCAAGCTCACACAAAGGAAACCCGCCGTGACCTGTGCCTTGTGTACCACATGCTGTATGGGACACATCTTCGCAGGCAGAACTGGAGCATTCATGGCCGTACCTGCTGCCAAGGCATCTCAAGGCTGGGCATCCTCACTGGGCACACAGTGCGGGCAGCTGGGCAATCAGCAAGCTTTGACACAGGCAGTCTCAGCGCACCCCTGGCCTTCGACAGACTGTGCAGAAGCGCAGCAGTGCAGCTCGCACCTGCTGCAGAGGCATCTGAAGCCTGGCTGTCCTCGCGGGGCGAGCTCCTGCCAGGCTCAGCAGTGGCTGCAGCAGCCGTCGCAGCCTGGCCACCTGATGCGCCTCGGCGCTGCATGAGCTCCATCTGAGCCAGGTCCTGCTCATACCTGTGGGGCAGGCAGCCTTTTCAGAACATATGAAAACCTGAGCAGCCATATGCAGTGGTGCAGGGTTGACAGTGCTGAGGTCCGGACTGTGCAGGCTGTGCGGCTTGTTGGGCCACCAGCATGGAGCCACAATGCAGCGGCGTACAGTGGCACAAGCTATTTATTGCTAGGTATGACAACACTGGAGACAAGCTGTGCCACTGCCCAACAGCAAATGCCTGACAGACACTGCTCCAGGCGGCAAACGTGCTGACCCACCGTTGCCGCAGGCGGGCTGCCCTCAGAGCATTCATGTCCTCGTCACGCTTCCTCTTGGGGTCCACCTTGACCCATCTTGCCTTTCCCACCTTGCTCTTCCCTGCAGCCAGGGTCACAGAAATGCGTGAGGCAGCAACAAGCAGGTCATTGAGGGCAAGGGCACCATGAGAACAGGGCCACAGCCCTTGGGCAGCCTGCTGGCATTGGTGTGTGTGCCTGCTGGCACTGGTGTGGCTGAACAGCAGCCCCCCTTGAGCTGCGCCTGGTACGAGGCTGGCCAGAAGTTGCGGCGCCGGCCAGCCATCGTCCAGCCTGGCAGGCTGGACAAATATGCAGGAGTCGAGACAGGCCCTTCCCAGCAGTGTACTGATATGCAGGCCCTTCAGCAGTGCACCAGATGCAAGCAGCCCCACCGACATTCCCTCATTAACTTGCAGCCGCTTAGGGACACACTCTGCTCTCCTCCTGCTGATAGGCCCACTAACAGGCATAGTACAAAAAGAGTGGAAGCACAGATAGCTGCAACAGAGAGGATGACGCACCTCGCCCTCCTGCTGCCGGCAGCTGAGAGTCCAGCGAGAAGGCGTGCCCCAGGTCAAGGGGGCGCTTCTGCGGCGACGACGCTGCAGCCAGCGTGAGTGTCCCATCTGCCTCCTGGGTCTGTGCAGCAGGCAGCTCTGCGCCCAGCTGCTGTTGCAGCTCAGCAGGCAGCTCTGCCGTCTGCCCGCCCAGCTGCTGTTGATGGTGCCACTGTATGAACATGGCAGCAGCGCTTGCCAGGGGCAGTGCCTGGCTGGCAGCCATGGGCAGCTGCGCAGAGTGGCGCCTTCGGAGGGAGACTGCCCCTGCCTGGGGCGCCACAGGCTGCACCGGCCGGGCAGGCGTGTGCTGCTGCGAGCTGTGGGGCTCTCCTGTGCGGCCAGACACCACAGCAGAGGGCCGGCCTGCCATGCGGCGGGGACGGGCCTGCAGGCCTGCACAGGGCGTGGCTGGCGCCTGCTGCCGTGCGACCTGCTGCGGGCCCCAAGTCATGCCAGCAAACGGGGAGGGTGCAGCCTGCCGCTGCCCTGCTGCCACCCCCGTAAAGGAGGTGCCGAGCAGCTGCGCAGCGGCAGGCACGCCCCCTGCGGGAGGCATGGCAGGCTGGTGCTGGGGCTGCTGCAGGGCGCTCCAGGAGGGGCGGCTGGGCGGGCCACCTTGGCGCACCTCCGAATGGCGGTCAGCGCTCTGTGCGCTCGGCGATGGATGTGAGGCAGTCCATGGGGTTGTGCAGCTTGGTGGGAGGGCATCCTGCTGGGGTCTCCTCAAAGCAGAGGTCAGCTCCGGGGAGGTGTTGAGCAGCCCAGCCCCCCTGCAAGCAGCAGAGGCTTCAAGCTCTGACTGTACTCACCATCTGACTACCGAGAAACTCAAGGGGCAAGATAGATTCATGAGAACACATGGCAAGGTTTTTATGTTTGACCTGCCAGATGGCATCGTCAGCACAGCATTGTCCCGACAGCTCTGCTACGAGAACCCCTTATGAACAAGCTTGGCAGGGTCTTTTGGCACCAATGTTTGACCTTCCAAGATCGATGTAGAGCATGCAGCCGGAGGCTTGTCCAAGCACAGCGCAGCCCGACTCACAGGATGGCGTCCAGGTTAGGTTCTGAGTGCCAGCGCGCCAGCCCCCCGCTGTCTGCTCCAACTGCCAGTCCAGGCCGTGGTAGGAAACTCAGGTCGACCACCCCCTGCGGGCCATCCTGCTCCTCCTGCACGGAAGCAGCGTCAATCCAGAAGGGACCAGCGCACTCAAACACAGCAGAATATTTTTGCCCCCAACCACCACAAAATGAGATGAGCGGGATGGCATGACTTCATGTGAACGGAGGCAACCCGGCTCATCTTGTGCAGATGGCATCCGCCCAAGAGCTGTCTGGCCTGCACTGCACGTGCCGCTCTTACTGAGTGGACTGACCTTTGCAGTTGAGATGCCACGCGCAACGGATGTGAGGCTTGAGCCCGCAGAGTCTCCGCGTTCAAAGGAGCCTGGCCACTGACTGGCCTGTGCCTGTTCACTGAACCCAATCCTGGCTGTGTGTGTGTCTAAAAGCGGCTGGCATGCTGAGCCAGGCTGTTCATCTGTTCTGTTGTTAAGCAGGGTGTCGATGTCTGGCAGCAAAAGCTCTTCCAGATCAGGAAGCCCAGCATCTGAGCCTGCGCATGCGCTCTGTAGGTGGTGTGGCTGATCCAGATGTGCCATCTGTTGCTGATCAGGGTGCAGAAAGGCCTAAGTAGTGACCTGCAGTGTGAGAACGGGCAGGACTTCAGATGGTGTTATTCTGCGCCTGATGCCATCTAGCTTGCATTCCTGCAGCCAAACTGAAGCACACCATGGTTCGTGGGCAATCTGCCAGACAGGATGTGCACAGTGGTTGCTGAGGGTAACCGCTGGTGGAAAGATCTACCTGCGGAAGGTAGCCAAGTGGCCTTGTCCTTGTGGCCCGTGGACTGTGTCACTGGCCTGAGGCCCTCAAAATGAACATGCCTGCAGGAGGACTGCAGCAGTGTTCAGAGGTTGATGTCAACAGCAGGTGGATGGAGGTGCTTCACGCTCTCCATGAAGATATAGGGCGCCAGCATCACTTGACCAAGCGTGCAGGGATGAGAATTATGCCTGCAATGCAACCTTGCGCGACCGGGCCTTCTTTTTAACTCACCCTGGACTTTCTCTGAGCTGACCGGACCTACATTCTCAGAATCTATGGGTGTATGGCCGAGCAATGTTGTTGGGTAGGAAAGAAGTCACGTGGGAATCTGGCATGAGCAATATAATTGTTTATCATTTGCTGCCAACCAGGTAGGAATCTGGAGTTGGATGGTCGGGGGGACTCATGCTGTTAAGGATCTGGCAAAGAGGGCTGCAACTGATGTTCAGTGAAGCCAGTTGCAAAGTCAGCAATGGTCTTTAAACAGGACCATCTGTTGCCATCATCTCTATGTACTTGTCATAAAAGCGTGCAGCCTGCAGCAACAGACGGGACCCTCGTCAGGCCTGTTGCGCAACACGATCTCATGGGAGTGGGAGCAGGTCGCATTGCGCCCTCCCTAGGACAGGCACACACTGGAGCGGATTGCACTGCTTCTAACAGCAGCCACTTTGTGCCTGTGGCAGTCAGGCTGCATGCAGGACAGTCACACACTGGTGCAAGCTGCACTGCAGCCATACCTTTTCGAACTCGCCAAGGTCTGTGTACGAGTCTGCGATGGTTCCATAGGCATCTGCATCCCCCACGTGGTCGTCCATCTGCTTCGACAGCTTCAGCACCTGCTTCAGGTGCTCAATGGCCGACTTGTGCTGCCCCTGCAGCCGGGCTGCAGCGGCCAGGCCGCGCACCGCTCGCCGCTGCTGCACCTTCTCGCCTGTGTACCTTGCCAGCATGTGGGCCTTCTCAAAGCGCACCATGGCTGAGGACCCGTTGCGCTCCTTCAGCATCCTGCAGAGCAGGCCATGTGGCGCCTGACGTGGCAAGCCTGTCCAAAGCGACTGCGCCGGCAAAGCTGCCGCGCTCCTTCAGCATCCTGCAGGGGATCCAGCTCATCACCAGGCTCCTGTGCATGCAGGCCATGGCTGAGCACCTCTCGCATCTTGCAGGGCATTCAGACATCAGCACATCCAGCCGCATCTTCTGTAGACCAGCCATGGCTGGAAGCTGTTGCGCGCCTTCAGCATCCTGCAGGGTATGCATGAGGGCCACCGAGTGCTTTCACTAAAGCCTGCTGTGGCGGAGGACCACTTGCGCCGCTTCGGCATCCTGCAGGGCAGGGACAGTCAGGCATGTAGCCAGACGTCCTGCGCAGGGTACGTCGTGTCGGGAACCCCTGCGGGGCATCAAGGGGGTGGGTCTCGTCACCATTTTGGGGTGATGCTGTGCAGACCGGCCATGGCTGAGGGGGTCTGAGCATCCGGCAGGGCAACCTACGCATTAGAAGGCGTGGCATGTGCTCCTGCATCTTGGGCAGGCAGGCCACGGCTGATAATACTTCAGCGGCAGCATGGCGTGCAAGCCAGCCATGACTGAGGAACCTTTAGCATCCTGCACGTCATGCAGGACGTCACCAGACCCAGCTGCGTGTCTCTGCATGGCCAGCGGCGGTGCTGCAGTCCTTCAGCAGCCGGCAAGGCATGCAGGACAGCTGCGGGGCCTCTGCTGCTTCACAGGGCAGGCCTGCATGTCTGCAAGTGGAGAACCCCACAGCACGAGGTGACAATGGCTGCTGGAGCTTGGGCTGCCCAGCCACCAGGCTGCTGGGAAGATTGCCCTGCAACCTTCAGCAGAAGGACTGCGTCGACTTGGGGAGCCTGGCACATACAGCAACACTTACTTGGGCAAGGATGCCGCAGGCTGCCTGAAGGGTGCATTCCACGCTGCCTGCCCTTCCTCAGCGCAGGCAGGCACTGCTTGACCCCTGTTGCAAACATCAGCGGCCAATCTAGTATACCAGACGTCAAATTGGATGTTCTAGCACCCAGAGCTGCTTGCGATGGCACTGTGCTCTCTGTTTGTCCTTTTGACTAGAATAGGCAGGTACTCTTTGAATCTGTTCGAAAATTCAGGGGCAAGGTGCAGCCCAGGGCAGAATGCAGCGGCAGGTGCCAACGATGCTGCTTGCGCAGGGGCCCCAGGGTGGGCTCCCAACGGCACGGAGCTCACCGCTTGCCACGCCAAGCACAGGCAGGCGCCGGCCGGCCAGATGGTATGGTGTCTCACCGCTTGCCCTCCCGCAGCGCGAGCAGGCACTGCTTCGCCTCCGTGGTCATGTCGTCCTCGTCCATGCTGGCCATCACGCTGGAGGTGGCTGCGCCAGCGGGAAGTGGTGGCCGCACCGCTGCCGCCTCCTCGGCTGCGTCCACCGCATCATTCAACTTCTGCGGCAGGTCGACATGAGCAGAGCAGTTTGCAAGGGGCACCCAGGTTTGCAGGGCTTGCAGGGCGGCCGCGTGATGGGGCAGCATGCCCCCAAGGCGTGGCAGCAGCGCACCAGTCAGCTGCTGCGCCTGGCAAGGCGGCTTCAGTGGCTCGCAGTGCACCCCGAACAGAAGTGAAGGTAGTCAATTGCAGACGCAGGCAGGCACAGACAATCTACAGAGCTGGCATGGGTGACAGGCTGCTCAGCGAGCCAGCTGGGTGGCAGTCAATCCTGAGCTGGCGGACAGTGCACCATGCCTCCGCCTTGCTGCAGAACGAGACTTGACATCACCACGCCAGGCGCCCTGGTGGTCTGCTGGCCAGGACCCACCTGCAACACGCTGCTAACGGCCCCTTCCGTCTGCTGAGCTGGCGTCACCAGGGTTGCAGACGCTGCAGCTGGGCCAGTGGGCAGTGCCCCGCCTGCTGGGCCACCCTCCCCCACGCCAGTGAAGCCGCTGACCTGCAGTAGGCACTGCTTCGCTGCTGCTCTGTGTGGCGTCTGTGGACGTTGTGTACTCTGATTATGCAGCACTAAGCTTCACAGGAGCTTTGTACCCAAGCACAGCCCAATCCCGGCTCCACCATGCCATCTGTAGCAGGTCTTGCAGGGCTCTGTGAACCCCACTAGAATCCACCAGAATCTCTGGTTGGGCGCAGGACAGGCGCTGCACACGAAAGCTCCTTCTGAGACAAATCTGAGCTCACTCCACGGGCACAGGACAGGCACTGCATGTGCAGCCGCACCTGCACCTGATCTGGAGGGGGCGGCGCATAAGTCAGCCCAGGAGCGTACACAGTGCCTGCTCGTGCCTGCTGCCGCAGCCCCATGTTGATCTTCCTTAGCTGCTCATTGAGCCGCTCCAGCTCCTGCTTGCGCTGGCGAGCTGAGAAGCCTGCAGATGCGCTTGGGGCATGAGAACGGAGAGTGTCTAACAGGTGGCAGGCACCATCCAGGCATCAGCTCCACTCTAGCTGTGCTTGGCTTCGGGCTGCGCGTGTATCATCACCGTGGAAAGCAGTCCACAACACTGCATGGAGACTGGTGTTCGCCTGCCTGAGCCAAACGCTGCACTGCCTAGGGGAGCGCTGTTTGTCCAACCCCCAAACAGGCGCCAGCCAGCGGTGATTCCCATGCTTGTGTCTTCCGCTTTCAGCACACAGCAGGCGACACCCCTCAGCCCACAGCGCCTGCCCATGCAGGTCTCTGCATGCAGCCGGCATGCACGCAGCTGCTGTGAAAACCCACCTCCCACGAGGGCGCCAGTGAGTGCAATGAATTCAGTGATGCCCACAACATCAACCCCAAAGGGCGTGGCACACAGCTGCCCCTCTCGCTGGCTCTTGCTGGCCTCTGCTTCCAGCACACTCCTCTGGCGCTTGAGTTCCTCGATGGCCTCCCCCTCCTTCTCTGTGCGCAGGCGCAGCCACCTTGCCTCTTCCTGTGCTAGGGGGCCCTTGCCGCCTGCAGCGCAGAGGTCTTGGTGAGGCATGCTCCAGCATGTGCAACAGTTGGCATTCACCTCCTTGGGCCAGTCACCTGTCAGTGGGGAGCTTGCCACTGTTTGGCCTGGGCCCAGGGCCTGAGCAGTGGTTTGGCTCCAGCTGATGCAGGGGCCCTGTGCTACGAACTTCACAGAGGTGTCGTCAGATCAGTGGTTCTGCCTGTGCTGAGCCCTTGCCTGCCAATACTTGCACAGCGAACTCTTTGGACTTTGATCTGTAGGCTTTGCGTGACAGTGGCACCTGACGCTCCTGGCTGTGTGGCACCTGCAGCCTTTAGCCTTTTGAAATAGGACTGCCCGCCTCACCTGTCGACTGCAGGAACGGAGTGGTGTCTGAAAAGCTGGGCTCTGCAACTTCAGCAAAGGCAGGGGCGGCCAGAGCAAGCCCAGCAGCGACTGCCAGCCCTGCTGCGCATTGTCTGAGCCTGGCTGTCCGACCGAGTCCATGCTCCCGCCCGCTGGTGCTAGCCACAGGCTCATGAGAGCTGGCCTCTGATGCCTGCATGTACAGGGCCACTGTGCAGCAGCAGAGGCGACCAGCTGTCACAGATGCAGCAAATGGAGTAGCTTGTCCCATGGGCAGTGCGGCTGATGGCCCACCTGTGCTGTCTGGCAACACAGAGGGCATTTGCTTGCCCTCTGCTGCGGCGCTGTTCTGCCCAAAGTTGGCCTGCTGGGGCTGTGTGCCAGAGTGAACGGAACTGACATCCTGCTGTGCCCTGCATGCCATGTGCAGAGCTCAGGTCAGCAGGTTCAGACTGAAGCTGTTCCTACAGCTCGACAGCATGCAGACTCCCACCTAAGGTGGCGGTGCCAGATCACTCGGCTGAAAAGGGAGATTAAAAATGCAATAGGCAGAGGGTGAGAGGTCAGAGACTGGCATTCAAGCAAATGAGCTGCATGTGTTCGGCAGATGCAAGCTGGATCAGACCTAATGGGGCACTTACATGACTCTCCGAAAAATGCCCTGCAGATGGATTGATTCAAGGGCTAACAACATTCATGAGGTTCAGCATCAGGCAGGTCATGCATCAGGAACTCCGCACTCACTCTGCCAGTCTGGCAGCAGCTGGTGGCTGAGCACTGACAAGGGTCACGCGCTAATGCAGCAAAATATGTCAGATGTTGCTAAATGGGGAACATGCAGGGATCATGCAGGCATGTGAACAAGCAAAACACACAAATCATGAAACCGCTAGCGTTCTCACACAGGCCATGCAAGCCAGCTGCCTAGCAGCTGACATGCCCTGCAAATGATATGGCCTAGGCACAGGCCCCTAGGTCCAGCTACCTATATGGGACCTACAACAATGAAAGCAATGGCTTCCTGCCCAGTGAATGCCTGATGGCGATCCGAGCGCGCAGCCCCATTCTGCACTGAAAGCTGGTCAATGGGACACTGCCGTGCACGTGTGACTGGGTGCTGTGACTACAATCGAAAAATCCCTCTGGCGCTCGCTCAGGTCGCCTTCTGCTGTTGCTATACATGTCCGTGCTGGGGAGGGGCCTGGAGCTACATCTGAGCAGCAGACCCTTGGCACATGCAGCCAAGGGAACTGCCACATCTGAGCTGCCTGCCCTGCTGTAGCAGGGCCTGATGGGTGGCAGCAGGGGGCAGCATGCTGCTGCCGGCCTGCCCTGCCTGAGTCAGGGCAGGCTGGCAGAGCTGCCTGTGTGGGGCAGCGCTGGGGTGGTACACAGGTCAGCGGCATGCTGCGTTGGTCGCGGAGCTGCAAGGTGCGGTGTGGTGGGCCCCACGGGACCAGGGCTCAGCTGGGGGGTGACCAGGCCCCCAACAGGGCTGCTGCTGCGGGCACCCAGGGCCTGCAGCTGGGGCGCCGAGGGGGACTGCAGCGGGATCTGCAGCGGGTGGGCAGCACAGTCTGAGGAGAGGTCAGCCAAGGCTGCCTGGCATCCAGGCAGTTGTGCATGTGGGGGCGCGAGGCTGCCTCTGGAGGGCGGACGCGCAGCTGAACACGCCCAGACACAAGGTGGCAGCTGGGGGGCAGACGGGCAAGCTACATGATGCCCCAGACACAAGGACTGCAGCTGCAGGATGATGCTTTCGCACAGCACACGCTTTAGGGGTTCACATGCTGCCAGCACCCCTTTGCATGCGCTGTCTGTGGCGGCTTGCAGACCCCTGCTGCTCCACAATCAGTGCCCTTCCACACCTCGCAGGCTGCGATGCCTCCCTCACACCACAACCTGCCACAACGAAGCCCTGCCCTGCTGCTAACACATCAGTCACTTGCAGGACCAGGCCAGGCACATGCAGAGCCACTCACTGCAGCCTGACTGACCCCCAGACCGAGCGCAGTCCTGAAGGCAGCGCTGACCTCAAGGCTGTCCTGCTGGGTCACCCTGACCCAGTTTCCAACGGGGTTGAGCCCTCAAGCGGCCAGGGCACACGCAAACCCATATGTCAGTGCACAATGTGTTGCGTCAAGGTGTGGTGGGCTTGGGCCGGGCGGGAGTCGTCGGGGCAACCCCAGAGCCACTCACCGCAGCCTGCCCTGCCAGCCTCAGTGCGGCCTTGATAGCAGTGCTGAGCTCAGGGCTCCCCATGTCAGCATAGCCTGTGAGTTTGGCCAGCATGGTTGGCCAGAAGGGGATGACCCCCCGCCGGCGCCGGTCTGCATACAGCACAGCGGCCGCCACCACAGAGGGGCGGCAGTTTATGAGAGCCACATCCAGCAGGCTCTGCTCCACCAGGGCACAGGCCCTGCCAGCCACAGCTGCCTGCATGACACACACTGCCATTGGGGTGCAGCACATCATCCTAACAGTTGAGGGTGCTGACAGAGCTTGGTGCCGTTCACCTGGCCAACCTGCAGGTCCACCGGGCCAACGCCTACTACACAGGCCAGGCAGCACACAGCATCCTTTGCACCTCACAAAAGGGACAAGCAGCCGCAGCCGCAGCCTGCCAGCTGCAAACAAGCAGTCAAGCACATGCCTGAGGACTACTCACCCTCACAGGCCTGCAACACCTGAGGTCATCGCCGTCCCTCACCAACCTGCAGGCCTGCGCTGCGCGGGTGGCGGCTACACCCTTCCAAGGCCAGCAGGGGGGAGGAGCCACTGGGAGCCACTTGTCCAGCTCACCTGCAGGGCTGCGCTGGACCTGGCCAGCAAGAAGATGCCGCCACAGTTGCTGCCAGTCGTATAGCCCACCTGCAGGGCTGCGCTGGGCAGGTGGCGGCTGCCCAGGCGCTCCAGGTACAGGTGCAGCACGCGCAGAGCGGAGATGGCGCTGGTGTCCCCATCCAGAGCGTGGCGCACCTTCCACTCCATCCGCTGCAGTGCGACAGCCTGCAGCGAGTTGGTGAAGCGGGTTGCAACCCGTCTGCTGGAGAGCAATGGCCTGTGGAGGGCCGGACCCTGCATGGGCTGCTTTGGGGAAACACTTGACTCCACCTGCACGGGCGGGCACCACGACAGCAACATGAGGGGAGGCCAAGGCAGCTTTGTACAACTGCAGCCTGAAGCCCTGCGCAGGGCCAGCAGTGAGCAGCTGCCTACAGGGGTGGTGCGCGCACACAAACCGCTGCAAAACAGGCACAGGTTGCTGCAGCATCTCGAGTGTCCATCCGCAGCCCAAAGCATCCAACAGCAACAAACATGTGCGCACAGAGGCCCCCACCCGCGCCCCTGCCACTTGCTGCAGTCCAGCTGCAGCCGCCTGTGTCCACATTCAAAGCTCGACCCCAACAAGCACAACAGCACGCACGCCCTGCAGCGCTCATCCGCAGCCCTGTCTCATGCCCCACCATGATGCTGCTCTCTTGTGAGCCTGCTGTGCAGCGTGTACAAAGCGTACACCGTGTGCGTGCCGCAGCACCCACTTGCAGCCCTGTCACACGCTCCAAGTCCTGCTGCACCTGGCGAGCAAGACGTGTCTGGCTTGGGACACCGGCAAAGCAGTGGTCAACACAGGAAAAAGTGCAAGGCCCACCTGCAGCCCAGTGACACGCTCCACGTTCTGCTGCACTTGGTGGGCATCTGCGCCCTCGCCCTGCTGGCAAGCCACCACCAGGCAGGACGCCGCAAGCAGCTCCAGCAAGTCCTCCTGGATCTGTGGCAGGCAGCATGTGCATCAGTCGAGCTCACACAAGATGTGACTGTGTTGGGTTCAGTGCAGCAGGCCCACCAGTGCGTCCCGCCACATACTATGGCTGCAGCTCAGCCATGCATAGTGGCACTCATGCCCTTGATGGCCTCCGCTCATCAGACAGTCCCAAGAATTGCCACACGTGGTGCAGTTGTTGACACTTCAGGCAGCAGCTGGGCAGCTGCAAAGCCTGGGTTGTTACGCAGGTACACTTGTCAAAACAGACATACTGCACCACTGCCACCTGCGCAAGTACTGCAGCAGTGCATCTGTGCCAGCACCCCATCAGTGGGCAGACACAGCCATCAGGGCAGACACAGCTGCCCACAGGACACCAGCTGTGCAGGGGCAACGCAGACATGCTGCAGGAAGCTGCAACACTCCCCCCCTGCGTGAAGCGACTCGCGCACTGAGGAACAGCAGATCAGGGGCTCGACCAGGCACCCACTGCATGATGCAGCAACAGCGGCGCACTCCATGCTTCGAGGAGATGGGCCTGTGCACAGTCACCCACCTCATTATGTGGTCCAAGGGAGGCACAGCTGGCCAGGTGTGAACGCAGGCCCCACAGCTGGGCTGGCAAGCCACTCAGGCTGCATGCAAACACCAAAGAGATGTAGACCTGGGACAGCAACAAAGGACCCACCTGACCACAGGCTGCAGACCTGGGGCGACAGTAGGGGCCCCACCCAACCGTGGCTTCCCCGTGTCACTCAAGGGCATCAGACCTGTGGCAGCAGGAGAGAGCACCCACCTCCATTCCTGTGGACATGACGCGGTCCATCACCAGCACGCTGTCATGGGCCACCTCAGGCCTTGTGCCCAAGGCCTTCCCCCAGCGCAGCAGGGTCCTGGCCAGGTGGGCCCTCCCCTGCAGCAGCGTCCCACAGCTGCATCAGTGGAGCAGAGCAGCTTGTGTACTGGGGGCTCCACCAGCTGCAGCTGCTGCCAGCCCGGACAGCCAGTCCTCTTGTCACACGTGCTGCAGTTGGCGACGCTTCTTGAAGCAGCATGCCATGACTAAGACACGCGAGCATGCCAGCTGTCCGAGGCAGCCTGCACTTGAATGTGTAACAGTCTGTGGCCCCACCAGGCAGCGGCTGCAGACAGACAGCCAGCAGCTGTGGCGACATGCCCAACAAGTCAGCAACTCCACCTTAAGGTAGGGCTGCCCCATGCTGGGCAGGATCAGGCAGTGGCTCTGCTCAAAATCCTGCACCGCCTCATAGGCATTGCTGCAGCGCTGCTCCTCCAGAGCCTCCCGCTTCTCATCCTCACAGCTCAGCTCGGCTGGAGGAGCTTGCACAGCCTGCAACAGCATGCCGACCGCCTTGAGTTGTGTGCTTGACCCTTGTCAAGCTGCGATGCACCAGCTGCAGTCAGGGACTCCATGTCCTGCAGCGGCACTGCAGCCGCCTCAGCCCGGCCAGGCACATTATGCGCAGCTGACGGTAGTAGCACTGCGATCATATCAGAACTGGGCTCAGCCAGGTGGGCTTGCACAGCCTGGAGCTGCAACAAGACTGCCTCAGCTTGGGCATGCGGGCCTGACACAGACAGTTCACAGGTCGCATCAGCCGCAGGGAGTCATGTGTTGACAGCCGGACTGTGGATGCCTCAGCTTGGGCGGGGGACCGGCTTGGTGGTCAGCCCTAAGGGCAGTGAGTGCAACTGTGCAACCGGTCACAGGAGGGTGCACCACAGCTAGGCAAGAACAACAGGGCCTACACAAAGTCACTGCTGCATTTGGAAGCCTGCAGTGCACAGATCGGGCTCACCACAGTGCCAGCAGGCTGTGCGCTGCCCAGGGCCGGCAGCATGGCTGCCATGTGGTCCTTGAAGTCTGCAGAGCACACCCAGGCGGCCACATCGGGCCCCGCAGCCCCCAGCAGGACTGGTGCAGCCAGGGAGGCGCTGCAGCCATCAGCACATGACCTCAGGGTGGTTCTGCTGCCGCTGATCGCACCTCCACTGGCATCTGGCCAGCGCTGCTGAAGGCTTCAGAAGGGCCATGCGGCCAGCAAAGCATCCTGCCAAGGTGGCTGTGGCAGCACCCACCTCTGCCATACCCACATGGGTGGGTGCCATCGGCGTGTGTCAGAGCAATGCGTCATAAGTAGGGCACAGTCAGACGCTTGCCAGGCCAAGAAGGACCAGCTGAACAAAATGCAGCACCACAGTCCCTGCTGTCGGCTGCAGGGCCCCACCTGAAGGGGCTGCCCCAGGCCTGCAGCATTGCTCCCAACGCCTCCTTGACCGCCAGGTTGCCCTGGTCGCGCCCTGGTTTCCCCTGCAGTACACAGGCCCCCCTGTAAGGTTCCAAGTGCTTGAATGTGATCTTGTGTTCTGCATCGGTTCAGGTGTGACAGGAAGGGTATCTATGAATGCATCAGCAGACCGTAGCAGCCAGTGCTAAGGTAGGGGCCTCTCCAGCTGTGCAGCGTCGAGATGCCGCTCTTCACAGCTGTGCAGATTGGACTGCAAAAATCAAGCAGAGGTCCAGCCTCATGCGAGAGGTGCCTTTCCGCTGGATGTGTGAGTCTGCTGTGGAGTCTGACCTCTCACCGGTTGGGTGGAGCCTGGCTGGCGCTCACACGCAATTGCCAGGGTGGCGGGCAGCCCCTCGCCGTGCTGCGCGGCCTGCTGCAGCCTGAGCAGCCAGCTGTGCAGGGTCAGCATGGCCACCCCCGCAGTCATAGCATGCAGGCTGAGACTTGCGTAGACCTTGCCCAAGGCCGGGGGCTTCTGCAAGCACCCGCTGGCCACTGCCTCCTTGAACAGGGCCAGTGCCTGCACAGGACAGCGAGCTTGCCAGTTTTGTGTCAAGGATGTGAGAACCTGGAGCTCTTGCAGGTGGGCTGTCCACGGCTTCTTTGCACAGTACCATGCCTGCACAACAGAGCAACACCGAAGGTTGTGTGAAGTAATAGCTCTGGGCACACTGGCTGATGCAGGCATCTGGTGGCCACGTTATCCCCTCCTGGACAGGGTATCTGTCAACATGTCAGGACTCAGAGAGATCTGGTGGCCAGATGTTCACTGGACAGGGCCACCGCCTGCACTGCACAGCATGCGAGAGCGTCAGAGAGCGTCAGTGACCGCCCACTGCAGTGGCGGATGCAGGCTTTGTCGCTGGCACCATGAAACTATTGACCTCCGCCTACAAACCTCCCAGGGCTGTTCTGCTGCTTTGCGCACAGCAGCGGGCCTCACTTTGGGTCGCACAGACATGCGGCTGCCTGCTCAAGTGCCAGAGCATCACTGGCAGCATACTGCTGCAGGGAAGCCGCGCGATGCTCGACACCTTGGAAGGCCGTTAATGCGCACTTCAAGCAGCTGCTGCTGCTCAGGTGGTCACCCATCACGCTGCAGACCCCTCTACTCACTGCACTCTGTGCTCAGTCTCCAGCAGGGAGTCAGTGACTGCGGCTGCCCTCATGGTCCATTGCCTTCTGGTGCACTTCATGGGGATGCTGCTGCAGGATACCTTGTTTGAAACTGAGCCCAGAGGGTTCCCATCTTGCTACCATCCCATTGATTGGCCTTCTGGAGGCATGCAGCTTCGCTTTGCGGAATCTCCGGGTGCAGAGCGACTCACCCGGTGCTGGGCCCAGAACACCCCGGTCTCCCAAAGAGTGTCGATGATTGCGTTGTAGACTATGGCATCTGGACGGCAGCCCTGGTACGCCATGTTGCCAAAGGCGGCCAGGGCGCGCTGCCACTCCCCTGCCCGCCCACATGCGCTGATGAGAGCGGTGTAGGTGACCACGTCAGGGGGGTAGCCTTGCGCCTGCATGTGCTGCAGCAGCTCTGCTGCACAGGTCCATTGGCCACCTGCGGGCACACAGGAGGAGTGGAAAGGAACGCAGCCACCAAGCCCGTCAAGGTGCCAGCCTTCAGGGTGGGTCTGGAGCGTTTGGCAACATGGCTGTAATGCAGGCTGCTGCGAGCACAAGTCAAAGCAGCGTAGGACAAAAAGGAAGTCACAACGGTCATGCAGCAAGAAGGCTTGCAGACTCCCCATCCCACGCAGCATCACAGTAGTCGAGAAAGGCTGGGATCACCATCTCTGCCACAGCCCACTGACGTGGCGCCAGCAAAGCCTGCTGTGCTGCCAGCCAGACATGCTGGTCACCAGGCGGGCAGCAACGGAAGCAGTCATCCTGCATAATACTGCTCAGCTCACCCTGTGCGCAGGCTGTGATCAAGCTGTTGTACGTGACTGTGTTTGGCTGCACACCCTCTGCATGCATCTCGCCAAACAGGTCCAGGGCCAGCTGCCACTCCCCGGCCTTCTCACAGGCACTGATCAGGCTGCTGTAGGTGATCACGCTTCGCTCGCAGCCGCGCCAGACCTGAAGCATGGGCCAGATGAGGGGCACTGCTGGCACAGGGGGCCAGCATAACTGCTCTCATGCAGGCTGGCCAGAGCCGACACAGCCTAGGCTGCAGTGGTGTACCTCAGGGCAGGAGCAGCTGCTGTACGGCTCTCAGGACCAGCCTCAGTGGCACATCTTGCATGTAGGCGGGGCCAGGGCAGCAGGACAGCAACTGCACCCGTAAGCAGACGAACCAGGTGGGTCCCAGCACTCCACCACCATCAGATCGCACAACATTCAGCCAAGAACATGTGGTTGCCTGCGCAGTCATCCAGCCAGCAACAGCACTCCATCTCGCCTCCGCGGCATGCACTGCTGGCAACACGTGTCAGTTTTCTAGCCCCGATCAGCTGGCTCAGTCGTTCAACAGCCTTGTCCCGATGTCAAGCCAGCGGGTCCCTATGCCCCTTGCATTGCAGAGCAGCACACATGCATGCGCCAGGGAAGCCTCACCATCTCCCTGAAAACTTCCATGACGTTGTCCAGCTGCACTGCTTTGCCATATGCACTGATCAGGGCGTTGTAGCTCGTGGCGTTGGGCTCAAGCCCCTCCTCAATCATGCGGCGGTGGACAGCCATGGCCTCCCGTGGCTGGTTGCACATGTTGCAGGCTATGATGAGGGTGTTGAAGGTTCGCAGCACAGGCTCTACGCCCTGCAGCAGGTACCACAAGGTGGGCTCAGGTAAGGCCTGAAGTACTGGAATGCTAGCTAGTCTCCGCATGGTCCACAGTCTGCAGCTGCAGGCACTTCAGGTGGGCAACAGCCAGGCCTTGACTGCAGCCATGCTGGCTGCTGTGCACATGCCACTGCTGGACTGGGGCACATGATGCAGCACACAGCCGGGCGCCCTACACCGGCAGGCAGCACAGGCAGTGGGGAGTAAGGCTTCATGTGCCGCGAGTCTGGCTGCTGGGTGAACTCTGAGAGGTGCATTGTCGAGCCAACTTGGCACAGACCCCACTCGCAGCAAGCATGCACAAGCCGCATCTGGCACATCATTGCACAGGAGGCCCAACTCCTGCTTCAGAGCGCCCGCCATTTGACGGCCGGCTCCCTATGCCCCCGGGTCACGTGTACACAGGCCCAATTCCTGGCCAGCAAGCTTGGACACCAGCAGCTGACAGGAGATGCCCACCTCCTGCTTCATTGTGGCCACGACTTGGAGAGCCTGCTCCCAGTGCCCCATCTTGCCATGCACATCAATGAGTGTGTTGTATGTGACTGCAGGCAGGCAGGCATGGTCGTCAGTTCAGCAGACAGCACCTCATGATGACCTGCCTTGTACCCCCCACTCATCAACACTCAGAAGAAGCCCCAGCACAAGGCAGAACTTGGCAACACTGAGCTTGCCGCCCGGGTTGCAGCTTGCAAAATCGCACTTGTCAGTTTCTCCTAAAGATTCACAAAGCCAGCCTTGACACTGTGGGCGTCTGCCCCTTGATGTAGGACACAACATCATAGTATAGTTGTCTCCACAGATCAGGACCCACACCACCACACAGGTGCTGACTGCAACAAGAAACAGCGGAGTTGCTGGCGCACATGCTGTCTCAGGCAATTCAACGATTCATGATGTTGGGGGTGCACCCTCCTGCCTCATGGGCTGGCAGATCAGCACGTCGAGGGGCAGCCATACTGACGCATGCCCTCAGGGCTGGCTGCGGCAGACAGCCGCTCACCAACGTTGGGGGTGCACCCCTCCTGCCTCATGCGCTGGTACGTCTCCAGGGCAGCCTCCAGGCGGCCACACTTGATGCACACGTTCATCAGCGCCGTGTAGGTGTGCACGTTGGGGGGCACCCCCCTGGCGCGCATGTCCCCCACCAGCCCCTGAGCGCGGGCGGCGTCCTGCTGGTGCATGCACATCGACACCATGGCCGTCCAGGTGTAGACGTCGCACAGGGCGGCCAGAGGGTGTTCGCAGGGGAGGCTGCGCAGCCAGTCAAACAGCTGGGCGGCGCGCTGCCCCAGCCCGCTCCTGTGGAGGTCCTTCAGCAGCAGGGCCACTGCGCGGCTGTCAAAGCCCAGCAGGGCCTGCTCCAGGGCAGCCTTGGGCAGGGGCTGCCCGGGAGGCAGGCTTTGGAGGATGTGAACAGCCTGCTGGACCTGCAGAAGACATGGGGCAGGGCTGCATGACGCTGGGCCAGGAAGGCTGGAGTGGGAAAGCTGCCAGCGCCGGGGCGCCCATCAGGGAGGGTCTCCAGCAGAGGTCTACAGGGCACACGGGCATCAGGCAGCTGGTCATCGACGGTGCACCCACCCCTGGGGTGCCCACCCAATGGTGCCCACCCCTTGGGGAACCCAGGCTCTCATGGGTCCCTGCCAAACCCAGAGCTGGGCGCAGTGAGGTGCGGCACTGACTGCATACCTGTCCCTGGGGGCGCCCACCCCCTGAGCTGCCCTGCCTGTCCTGCCAGTGAGATGGGTTCCTGCCAAAAGCGGAGCTGGGCCCCCTTGGGCCCTGGGACGGCCGACGGCCGCCCCTGTGTGCGGGGTTGGGCCGCCGCCCGAAGCAGGGGTCCCGGTAGTCTGCATCCTGCTGGACTGGGGCCTGGCCCCAGCCGATTGCCGGCTGCTGCTGGGCCTGGGCAGCGCTGCCGCCCGGCTCCTCGGAGGGGGCTGAGTGGTGGGAGTGGGCGGACAGGCAGCTGTTCGGGCTGTTGGCGCGTGAGCTGTCCCGGCTGCCGGCCATGGGGGTGTCCCAGCGGCCTGAGTGGCCGGCGGGAGGCATCAGACTGGTTGGTGAGGGGCCTGTAGGCAACCGGCGGCGGGTCACACTGAGGGGCCTTCACGGCTGACTGGGCAGATGTCAGCTCTACCAAGGGAAGGCATCAGCCTGCAGATGGTGGGATCAGAGGCGGCTACCGCAGGCAGGAGGTGCTGATCTGGACAGCAGGCAGGCTACCAAAAAGCATTGCACCCAGAGTCCACAATCATTGGCCTGAGCAGTGCTTTCCGCGAGCTTTGGAAACCCAGCAGCCATCCATGGTCAGCTCTTGAACCTAGGATCGACAGGCGAATCCGAGAGCTGCCGCAGAGGCTTGAGTCACCGGTGTTTCTTTCGGGGTGCAACAGGAAAGCCTCTCCCCCCAGGGTCCTGCCGGAGCCCCTCCTCTCGGGTTGTTCTTCGCAGAGCTGATCGTCAACCGCCTTCCGTGAAATACAAAACGCTAAGAGTTGACCACTCTGACCTGCGGGAGCTTGAAGCTTCACTCTGCTTGTTCTGGATGCAAGACACACTTAGACATGGGTTCGCAGGTCGGGGAGGGCGCCAGTCAAGCAGTCAGCCATCTGATACTGCTTGGGGATATGCAGCTGGGCAGAAAAGTGGATGAGGGCCTGTCTCATGGCGCAGAGGGGTGCAGGAGGGTGTGGGGTAACCTGCTGCCCATGCTCAATGGCAACCAGGACTTGCAAGACGCCTCCTGCCAGCAACAAGCCCCGCTGGTGGCAGGAAATCTGGAGACAGCCATAACAACAGAGACGTGCAAGCTGCCCAAAGCTTTCAACTTCAAGATGAGCCCCAGCAATGTGCCAGCGCTGAAGTGGGTCCCACAAGACACATCCTGGCCCTGCACTGGCATGGCTGCCACGCAGCCCACCAGCAGTGCACTTCTGTCACTGCGCTGGATATGCCTGGATCCCCTGCAGGGAGGCCAATGTGCAGTTTGTCTCTCTGGCGAACAACCACTGCTTGGACTATGGCCAGGCTGGCCTGCTGGAGACCCAGCAAGCCCTGGATGAGGCTGGCATTGCCCACGCAGGTAGGTGCTGCTGTCTCTGCAGTCTGGCATGTACATCCATCATTTATGCCGACCTGTGTCTTGGTGCCATCTCCTACCCGCCCAGCGCTCACTGTCTTGCTTGGGGATTCGTCTGCATGCTGCAGCGGCTGGCGAACTCCTCTTCTGAATGTTGCATTGCGCCTGCTGCCTCGCAAGTCATCACAGGTCGCTCTGCCCTGCAGGGTCAGGGCTGAGGGCAGATGCCATCAAGCCTGCCATTGTCCAACATGGCAGCCTGAAAGTCGCCTTTCTGTCGATGGCCGACCACTATGCAGACTGGGCAGCCACAGATGAGGTCCCTGGCATCTGGTATGTGGACCCTGCAGCCTTTCCAGCAGCAGCTCTCAGCAAGGCAGTCGCAGCAGCAAAGGCGCTAGCAGATCTGGTGGTCTTCTTCATTCATTGGGGGCCCAACTGGGCCTGGAGGCCAGACAGGTGGGCAGTGTAGCAGGGCCGTTGTCTGTGGCATTCATCTGATGTGCAGGTCCACAGCTCATGGTTGGAGGCGATGCCAGCATGATCAGCCAGGCAGGAGCTGCGATGCAACGTCCCATCTGAACTTATCTTGTTGCTGTGCAGCCACATCCAGAAACTGGGGCACTGCCTCATTGACTCAGGGGTCGACATCATTTTCGGTCACAGCAGGTGCAGTGGTCGCATGCAGGGGCGTGTGCTGTCTCCTGGGCTCTGCATAGCATTGTGGCAAGCATGAGCAACCCATGCTGTCTGACTCAGGCTGCACTGAAGCAGCTTGTACTTGCAGTGCCTAAGCAGAAGATGCTGCTGACACCGAAGCTGTTGGTCCCCAAGTGCCTGCTGATGCATTGAGTGTCTTCTGCAGCCATCACATACAAGGTGTGGAGGTTTATCGCGGCTGCCCCATCATCTATGGAGCAGGTCAGCAGGCAGGACCGACAAAAGACACGATGTCATCTCGAAAGTGCAGCTTGTGTCTGATATGCTCGTCTTGGCGCTTTACATGACTTTCAGTCTCATCAAGTGAGCTGGCAGGACATGAGTTGCCTGATGTCTGCGGTGCCACTGTGCAGGTGGGGCCATTGATGACTACGCCCTGGATAAACACTACAGGTGGGCTCCTCGCTCTGCTCCCGATGTCTCCCTCGTGGTGCTCAGCTGGGGACTGCCTGCCTGCAGACAGGTTCACCAGCCCGCAAGATGTTGCTCTGGTGGCTGCTCGTTGCCTGCAGAACATAGGGGGCTCAATGCGTGCCTGCAGAAATGACTGTGGCTTCCTCTATCAGATTGAGCTCAGGCATGGCAGGCCACACCAGCTGGCACTGCTGCCTCTGCATATCCAGCACGATTGGGTCACTCCTCTGTTCTATGTCAGCACCGTGGGGAAGGCCTCTGGAGCAGACAGGATCTGGGTCTGCACCAAAATGAAAGAGCTGTGTGCCCAATTCGGCACCAAAGTTCTGGACCAGTCAGGTGGTGACGGGCTTCTAATACCCCTGGGAGGTTGACAGCCCTGCAGCTTGCACTGGCCTTTTCTGACCTGTAGAACAGAGACCCGTTGATCTGGCCATACCACTGACCATGTATAACAACTTTGTACTTGCATGCTGCACCCCCTCTTCTCACATCTGTACTGCAACAAACAAGGCCCCGCCTTGACTGTTATTTGCTGTCTTGTAGCTGCTCCTACTTTGCAGGTGGCACTATGCGCATTCATAGTATCCATTCAACAATGAATTAGCTGCTGTGGTTGAGATTGGTCGACACTTGAGCACTGGAATGACTCTAGGCGGCAGGCGTTGATGGTCAGGGTGTGTACTGGCTAAGTTAGTTCAGACTGTGGGATCTGTATGTTGCTGACTGGGGGTGGCCACCATCTCAGAGCCTCCAGTTGGGGCCTCCACCACTTTGGAGGAGATCCTGAGCAGGTCCTTTATTTGCTGGCCAGACATTGTCTCCTGCTCAAGAAGCGCTGCCGCCAGCTTGTGCAGGTCCCTGTCATGCTGTTTGAGAACTTTTCGGGCATTCTCATAAGCACTGTTCACGAGACGCTTCACCTGCAGCATAAGCGCATTGATTGCATCAGTGAAATGTCAAGTGCTGCCTGGTTTGCAGAGCGCAACACACGCTGAGCAAAGCCATGGCCGCATGGCTGGCAGCAGTGCAGCTGCTGCAGTGAAGGGTTTGAGCCTGGAGATGTGCAGGCAGCTGTCTTTGGGGAACATATGCTGCACATGGGACACAGCCATGCACCAATCCACATGTGGGCTTTTTGGCAGGGTTTGGTCTGATGATGCAGTGCCTGTACACAGTGACTATGTCTCTGTCATGCCTCATGTCGTGAAGCGCGGGCCAGACTCGACATCGGCTGTGGCGGCGCATGCACAAGTCCAGCGAAGGGCGTGAGGCATGCACAGCTTTCTGCAGATGACAGTGCATGCAGCCGTGTCCAGCCCTGCAGCTGCACACCTCCGTTTCCACTGCGGCTCGTGTCTCAGGGGACAGGCTCCTGCCCTGGTCCTCATAGTCGATGCTCACATTCCCCAGCAGCTCACTCATGCCATACTTGGTCACCATGGCGCGCGCCAGGCGTGTGGCCTGCTGCAAGTCAGATGAGGCCCCTGCAGGCAAAGCAGCTGGATTTGATCACTTCTCAAGTTTCCCAATGCCAGAGGGGCACCAGTCACGTGAGTGCCTCCAGCAGGCAGCTGCAGACAGCAGCGCTGGGAGGCCGCAGGTGGGACGAGGGTCCCGCAGGACACCTGGGCGACTTCGCTTGAAGACACAACAGACTTCACAGCTGCGGCACATGGCTGGCTCTGCTGGTTATGAGAAATCACTGTTGGGGAGCCTGCAGCTGCAGTAGATTCTGTGTGGCATACCTGCTGTGGGGGACTGCAGCTGCAGTACTGCAGTGGCGGCTGTGTTCAAGGCGCCTGTGCAATGACCAGTGAGCCCTAACCTGACTGCCGGGCGATCACTACCATGAATATCCAGGCTGCTGGCTTACAGCAGGGAGAAGGATCTGCGCAGCCAATGGCAGGCTACAGCAGCTGATGTCAAGAGACACAAAGGCAGCTGCCCAGCCAGCGAACAGGCCCCCCACCTGTGGTGACATTGCTCTCCCCAAAAATGAGCTCCTCTGCCACTCGGCCCCCCATGCAGACGTCCAGCTTGGCCAGCAGCTGGCGCCGTGACACGCTGGTCTCATCATCCTGGCTGGGCAGCTGCTGCACCATGCCCAGCGACATGCCTGCGGGATAGAAGGAGGGGTTGTTGAGTGTGTTTATGGGCTGGTGTGTTGCCAATGTCGATGTGCTGCTTGTGCTGCACTATACCCAGTGGCAAGCTTGCAGGGGTTTTTGTTGAAAGGTACATACATTCGCATCAAAAGGCAGCCCAAGCAGATGCATGCAAGGCCAGATGTAGGACCCCAAGATGCAGAGGTAGCTTGCGCCAGGGCCTGCGACTGGCAGCTGTCTGCCACCAGGCAGCTTCAACAGGACTGGGCACTGGGTTCTGGCTTGCCCACCAAACAAGGAGCAGACCCAGCGGTCGAATGGCCAAGAGAGGTTCAAGGCTGAGCTGACAGGGTGTGTCAGCCAGCTGGGCAGAGCAGGGCACAGCTACATGTGCAGCGCGTGCAGCCCCACAGGCATGCCCATTCCCTCACCTCGCGGCACAATGGTGGCCTTGTGCACTGGCTGGGCTCCGTCGGTGAGCAGGGCCACCAGTGCGTGCCCGCCCTCATGGTATGCAGTCAGGCGCCTGTTGTTCTCAGAAATGACTGCAGACTTGCGCTCGGCGCCCATCATGATGCGATCCCGCGCAAATTCGAGGGCAGCCTACAGCAGTGGCACAAGTAAGTGAGCAAGCTCGCACCAGTGGTGTGGCCTGCACTGCTATCGGAAATCCAGGGGCATAACACACACACCAGGCAGCCCAACAGGATGCCAGACGTAGCTGATGAGCAGGGTGCTTGCAACACACACAAAGCAGCAGCAATGGCTCTGTTCTGTTCTGAACAGCAACACGCTGTGCTCGCACCTGGGACACAGAGACCTCGCCATCACGAGCAGCCTTTAGGGCGGCCACGTTGACTAGGTTGGCCAGGTCAGCGCCACTGAAGCCGGGGCAGCCGCGCGCGATGGTCTGCAAGGCAGCCAGGGGCGACCAGTTGTCAGAGATCATATAGGCCAGCCATGGGCTGTGGTGAGTCAACACAGCGCAGCAGGGCGCAAGGCTCAAAGGCAGGCATGGAGGCATGTGCAAGCAATGCAGCGCAGCCTTTGACGATGGGGGCAGGGAGCAGATACCTGCATTGAAGGGCAGGTGTGCGGAACATCAGTAGGTCTGCAGCAGTTGCCGGGCAGTGACAGCAGAAACCCTCTTGAGGAGGGCGACAGGGCCCCTCACAACCCTGCATGAGACAGGCTCATCTAGACGTACCCGGCTGCTCGCCAAGGGGCCCCGGACCCTGCAAGATCAAGCCCTTTGCATGCAGCCAGCTCCTCACCGCAAGGTCAACGTCCTTTGCCTTGGGCACATTTCTGAAGTGGGACTCCAAGATCTGGCGGCGCCCCTTGACGTCAGGGTTGGGCACCACGACGTGGCGGTCGAAGCGCCCCGGACGCACGAGCGCCTTGTCCAGCGACTCCGGGAAGTTTGTGGCCGCTATGCAGATCACACCCTCGCTGGGTTTGAACCTGCAGGATGCACAGAGCTCAGGAGGTGGAGGGTGACCCTCAGCAGCAGGCAGGTGACTTGGGACTGGAAGGACAGCAGGGCCAGGTTGCAGGAGCTGCATCTGCCACACCCGCCCCCCGGGGCGGCTCATGCCGCACACACCACTACAAGTTAGGTTGCTCACCCGTCTAGCTCCACCAGCAGCTGGTTGAGCGTCATCTTCATGTACTGCTGGTCCTTGGGGTTGCGGGAGCCCCCAATGGCATCGATCTCGTCAATGAAAAGGATGCAGGGAGCATGCTTCTTGGCCGCTGCAAACAGGTCCCGCACCCGCCGCGCGCCCACCCCCACAAACATCTCCTCGAACTCGGAGCCTGAGCAGTAGAAGAAGGGCACACCTGCCTCCCCTGCAGGCATGGCCAGACCACGATCTAAGACAGGAGCAGGGGGGGACCCCACCTCCTGCCAGCAGCAAATGGCTTTTGGGACGGCTCAAGCAGCCTCCCCTGCAGGTGGGAGTGGAAGGTCGGCTGAGGCAGTGCTGGCAGAGCTGCCGCCTGGAATAAGGGACTGCTGCCCGCCTGCAGCTCCAGGGGCAGGTCGAGCAGCATGCGCAGAAAGGCGGCCTGAGCAGCAGGCACAGGGCACGCCTGCCGCCCATGCTGGTCAATTTTGAAGAGCTGAGATGACCTCCCAGACAGTGGAAACTGGGCCAATCCCCCAGACAGGGGTGGGGCAGGCATTTGAGTGGGGCTGCTGGCGTGATGCTCAATCGGCTGTTTCTAGAGTCAGCTCACAACACACTGCACAGAAGGAGGCAGGGCTGCACAGCAAGCAAGACAGCAAGGGTAGCCCATAATCATGCTGATGCAGTTTTGCAGCCACTGGCCAGCTCAGCAGCAGTGTGCACTCATGGGGGTGTTGTGTGGAAATAGGTAGACATCTGTAGGCCGTAGACATGGCCTACTCCTGTTGCTGGCCCCTCGTCAGAGACCATGGCGCACCTGCAATGGCTCGCGCCAGCATGGTCTTCCCCGTCCCTGGGGGCCCCACCAGCAGGACACCCTTGGGCAGCTTGCCTCCCAGAGTGGTGAACTTGTGAGGGTCACGCAGATATTGCACCACCTCCTCCAGCTCCCCCTGCACAAGGATGGTGGTTGGTGCTTGCGGGGTCTTTTTAGGTACATCAGAGTGGCAGTGCATGCTGGAGGTGACTGTGTCGTGCTGCACCTGTCTCAGCTGCACGGGAGCAGGCCACAACAGCACACATGCTGCCTGCAATGGGTCGCTCTGGCAACCCTGCACCTGGTGCCTCGCTGCTGGCCATGCCCGGCTGATGTGCAGCGGTGGCACGGGCTGGTGAAGGGCCAAACAGCAGGTGCAGCTGGCAAAATCTCAGCAAGCCCAAATTCTGCACAGCACTGACACAGGGTGTGGTGCAGGGCTGCCACCGTCACACCTTTGCCTCGTCGACGCCCTTCACGTCGTCAAACTTTGTTTTGGACTCCAGCTGGGGCTTCATGTCTGGGTTGTGCATGAGGATGCCCTTGCCCACCCCACGATCGTCCAGCAGGGCGCCGATACCTGCACCACCAGACTGCCTCAGAGCTTGAGGGTGGCACTGGGCTGTCTGAGCTCAGTGTGGGTACGCTTATGCTACGAAGGGTTTTGACACACACACTTGCTCCATGGCTGCCAAACAGCAGTGTGCCATGTGGTGGCCAGTAGAAGAGTGTGCACGATTCTGCCTGACAACCAATGTGCGCGCTGGACTTGGCTGACCTGAGATGATCAGAAATGTCAGAGCCAGGCTCCTGAAGGTCCGCCACAGCTGCGTCTTAAAGGTGGGCTCCGCATGCATCATGTACAGTGGGTTCTTTGCGCTGCCAAGGTCTGTGGCGGCTGCTGCAGCGCCTGCCACCTGTGGGCCCCCGGCCCCTGTGAGGCAAATACCAGGCAGCGTCGGGATAGCGCGTCACCAGCATGAGTAAGAAACCACAGCTGGCTGGTCGCTGTGCGCTAACACAGGAGGCTGTGCTGGGCAGCAATGCACTGCAAGGTCGAAGGCTCGGATCACTCTGCTCAATGCGAAAGCGGGCCGATGCCTGTTACATGCAGCTGCGCTCCATCTCACCTGCAAACATGCGGGGAGCACCCTGCTGCGCCCCCATGGCCTCTGCTGGCGCCGATGCAAAGCTTTGGTAGGCGCCCGGGCCATAGCCACTGCCAGCCTGGCTGGGCTGCGCCCCTCTCTGCAGGAACAGCAGCCAGACACATGCAATTGCCGTGCTCCTGGGCACTCTGCAGACTGCCTCAGCAGGCAGTGCCACTCTTGTGAGCTGAGCATGCGGCATTGTGGCCTGAGCACAGCGCATTCTCCCACTCCAGCCTCAGTGCCTGCATGCAGCACGCGCTGAGCATACGCCCCACCTGCAGCGTCCTGGCCAGCATGGTGTTGTCCAGGCGGTCTGCCTTGACCAGGGCCTTGACATACTCGCCAAGGGAGGCCTCAGTGGACTGCACCCGCCCATTCTCAAACAGACGGATCACGCCCTCTGCATCACCCCTGGCATTGAGGTCCCGCAGGTGCTGTGCCTGCAGCACAGTGTGGAGGTTGTCAATTGGGGGTGATCGGATGACAACGGTAGTGCGGAGCAGCCTTGAGCAGCATGCACACCTGGCCATGTGGGTCGCTGGGAACCTCCTGGCGCAGGAAGTTGTAGCCTCGTTGCTGTGCTGCGCGGGCCTTCCCCAGGTGCTGTCCACCCTGCTGCCTGGCAGTGCCTGCTGCGCTCTCTAGCCAGTGCTTGGCAAGGCTGGCAAGCAACTGCATGTGGGCAACAGAGACAATGGAGCCAGTTGAAGGAAGGAAGGACAGGAGAGTGGTGCGGTCATCGACAATGGCAATTCCGCACCTGCTGAGAGAATGCACCACCCTGCCTGATGCCTGCCATGCAAATATGCTGCAGGCCAGTAACGTGTCAAGCTCCTTAAGTTGTGCAAGCCCTAGAAGGCTAGCAGACCTGAATGTAAAATGCAAAATACAGACTGCCATGTCTTGCCAGCTCTCTAAACCCAGCATGGCTGTGGCACTGGGGACCCGAGTTGGTCTGCAGCCTGAAAGCCTTGAAATTCGTGAAGTGAGTGGCTACAAGCAGTGAGTTGCCAGCATGCTAGCCACTCCTGGAAACCCCTTCTGGCTGCTGTGGGGGAAAGGCAGATGATTCCTGCAGCATGTCACCTGCAGATGCTGCCCACAATGCTGCTGCTGCAGTCAAGCCCTGCAGGGGGGCTGCCTCCTGAGGCTCAAGTCGTCGCAGACAGCTGACTGGTTGGTGTACATCACAGGGCATGGAAAAGCAAACAGGGCCTTCACGGCAAACACCCAGCACCAGCAGAGTTCACATCCCAGGTGCGCTCTGTGTTGCATGTGCAGATGCCAGCGCAGGCCCTGGGGCTAGGCGCGAGCAGCACGGAGCAGCTTTGTGGCAAATTGGGCGTAGCCTCAGCATCTGGCAAGGTCAGGCAACAGTGCTGTCACAAAGGCCATGGCCTCTTCAGAGCCGCAAGCCGCCTCGCAGCAGGCATGTATGCTAGCACATGGCAGCATCACGGGACACTCAGCAGGTTGGTTGCTAGGCAAGCAGACAAATCTGGGCAAAGCCTGCGCCAAAAGTCTGCTGTCTTGCAGAAGCAGGCTGGCTTGCGGCTTGCGGCTTGCGCATGCCAAAGATGGTGCAAGTGCCAGCAAGCTGGTGATGCATGTCCGTCCACGAAACTGAAGGCCAGCTGGGCATGCCAAAGTTGGTGCTTACGCCAGCATGTTGGTGCTCTGTGAGTCATAGCACCATTTTGTGGTGCCTGCCGGATATTTGGGGGTGATGTTGTGCAGCCACTGAACAGGATGGCCTTTGAGGTATGGAAAGCATGCTGCCCTCTGTTGTGGCAAAAGTGTAGCAGCACCATGATGCAGAGAAGCCAACTCACGACCACAACCAAGCTTACGTACTCATTGGAAGCTGTCTCGCATTTGCAGTGCCCTTTCAGCCCAGTCGTCTGCGGCTTGTCACAAAAAGTCCTCTTCTCTGCACATCTGTCTTGGGTATGCACTCAGCGCACCAGATGTTGCGTCATGATGTCTCATGTTGTCTAAAACCCCCTTTGGTCCTGAGCTGCGGGGACAAGATGCGCAACCTGTAGGTCCCTCTTGAGTGCTGTCTGCCACTTGAGTGACATGGTCTTGGGTTGCTTGTTGGTAATATTGTAGTGTGAATGCTGAGGACGCACTGGTCTCCTTTTATGCTGCATTATCTAGGCCTGCCTGTGGCGGCCGGCTCTGCCTTTGCTCAGGGGCCTGACGGATACTCTTCAAAAGTATCTCAAACATCTCCAAGGAGGAGATCTGAGCTCATTCGTGGGAACACTGCTGACGCATTCTGGACAGATTGACTGCGATGTTCCTGGTTTGCAGACCTGTGTGACTGTCCCTGGGGGCCCCAGAGCCCTGCCCTGGTGACCAGCAAACAAGAGCATCACACTGACCTGCATGCCCAAACGGCTTCTGCCCGCTCAAGACAGCTGCAGACCAAACCTGTGCATGCCTTCCTCAGCCACATAGGTCATGAGCTCAGCTGATGGCAGCAGGCCCCTGTCAGAGCATTGCGATCATTTTCAAGGACAGCAGACACTGATGTGAAGACAGCACAAGCTGTAGCTAGCCCAAGTTCACCACAGATGCACTGGGCATGCCAGCTCCCTGCCGCTTCTGCTTCACACTCTCCTCCTTAAACATCATCTTAAGGCTCTTTTTGGTCTCCCGCGCCTGCCTCTGCACACACCAAGCTCCGGCGAGTCAGCCTGACTGGGAGTATCTGTCTGCTGAAAGTGACTGAAGGCATCAGAGACATCTGCAGCAGGCTCGGATTGTGCGAGTGCCTCTGATGACGGCACCAGGCAGGTCTGCTGAATGCAGGTGTCCCGGCAGCTCACCTGAGCATGTCTGACGCCCTGCTTGCGTGCCCTGCGCTGCTCTGCAGTCTCCCCCCTCTGCCGGGGCTGAGACGCGGCGGCCGCGGCTGGCTGGGTGGATGTGCAGGTCACCGTGCTGGCCTCGTTGTCTTGCACAGGAGTGGCAGGCACAGCCACTGGCAGCCCTGCAGCCGGAGCATTTGGGAATATGGGAGGCAGCAGTGACAGTGCAAGCCATCCACCCTGCAAAGCACTGGGAGGCCGCGTGGCAAGCTCAGCCAGGTCTGCAGGCTCTTGGCAGGTGACCAGCAGCAAAGCGTACAGCAAGGCCCCAAAAGTGCCCCGCACCTGTCTTGCGTGACAGCCTGATGCCTGCCGCGCTACGCTGGCTGGGCTCGGCAATCCTGCCAGGGTGGTTGTACAGGTTGGAGCTGACAGAGAGCACTGACTCGCAGTCCCAGCGCTCCCGCATGTCAGGCACCTCTATGAATTCGATCTCCTTCTCTGGCTCAGGCAGGGCCTCCTCCTGCCGTATGAGCTCCCTGGCCTGCAGAAGCCATGCCATGCTGTGGGCTGCAGAGGCTGCAGAGCTTTGCACACGAGAATGCAGGCTGGCTGTGACTGCATCTGGAACAAGAGACAGATGTGCTGCAGGCCTGCAGGGTATCCCTGCCGGCCTGGTGCAACAAGCGCCCCAAGCAGACCCAGCTGAACGCCTCTTGTCTGCATGCGGGCAAGGCAAGGTGGAGGCGCAGCCTCCAGCGCCCAGCAGTTGGGCTGGCACAGTCTGACAGGCAGGCAGCTGTGGATGCATGCAGCAGGCGCAGGATCGCAAAGCATTCTAGCCATGACCGCATGGAAGACAAGCTTGGCAGCGGGCAGGGCTGCAGAAGCATCCCTGTCAGGGATGTGGCAGGCGCTGCTGCAGCCAGGCCGGGCCCATCCTCCAGCACCCTTGGCCTTCAATCAGGGCAAGTCGGGTGGGCAGACAGGCCTGGTGCTTGGCTGCACAGCGTCTCTGCCTACATGCTGCTGCAAGCACACTGCTCGAGATTGTGCAGCAGCTGCCTCAAGGTGCACACCATGGGCACAGCACCTGCTCAGGTGCCCAAACATGCTCTCTTGCAATCGCAGCATTTGACTGAAGCTGCCTTGAGTAGAAGACAGGTCCTGGTCAGCCCAACCTCAAGTTTCAGGACCCCTTGCTCACCTTGGTGACAGCAGCCGGCTCCTCAGAGATTTGGTGCTCCCCTTCACACGCAGCAGCTGTTCCATACTGCCGTCGCAGCAGACAAGCTCTGGCTCAACCCCACAACTCAAGAATCCAGGCAACCTGCCTGGCAACACAGCTGAGGATCCTAAATATTGCTCGGCTGCGCTCATGGCAGCCATGCCGCTCAGCAGTAGACAGGCCCTGCAGCTCTGCTGAAGCCTAATCCCCAACAAGCTCTTGCTCACCTTGGCCACAGCAGCGGCGGCCTCAGGATCCCGGTGCTGATCCCCTGCGCTGGCAGCGGCTGTCTCATACTGAAAGCCCGCCTCATGGGCATGGTCTGCCGTGCGGTGGTTGTCCAGAAAGTCGTCAAGCACGTCCTGGAACTGGTCAATGGAGACTGTCCCCTCCATTTCCCCATTTCCCTCCATCTCGTCCAGTTCCCCGATCTCGTCAGAGTCATACTGCAGGGCCAGCTGCTCGAACCTGCAGGCACGGGGGTGCTGCGTGGGCAGCATGCCGTGCCAGAATCACAGTCGAGCTGCCTGCGAGGGTCAGCTGCTCAGAAGTTCAGGCACGGGGTCATCTGTGTGGGCGCCGTGCCTGGGAGACCAGGCCTGGCAGACGCCTCAAGGCACTGGGGCAGATGTGCACAGCCTCGCTGCAGACGTGTGCCACCAGAGCAGCTGCTTGCCGTGTCAGACCGGAGTGTGGAGCACGGCAGTCACCCGGCACAGGCTCAGCAGATGGCTACGCTGCAACCCGGCCCACAGCAGAGAGGGCAGACACCTGAATCATGCCAGCAGCATCGCATGCCCTGGGAGGCAGGGACAGCAGCCGGACTCAGCTCTCACGGATAACAGCCAGGGGCAGCTGCAGCCGCCGCTGAGCGCAGATGTGATGGGAGAGGCAGGGAGGTGGGCCTGCCCCACCTCTCATCGATGACTGACAGAGCCTCCCTGCGGTCCTCCCGGGCGGGCCGCCAATATGTGCTGGCGATGGACCCCACCCTGCGCCCCCTGCTGCCAGCCTCGCTGCCTGACACGCTGCCTGACACGCTGCCAGGTCCAGCGCCGCTGCCCCGGCGCCCCCTGCCTGCCTCCTCAGGGCTCAGCCGCTCTGCAGAACCCTCGTCGTCTGTGCTGACCTCAGTGGCTGAGCCCCAGGCCTCATCAGAGGCCCCCCGAGCATCGCCTGCCGGGAGCGCAGCAGCCTGGGAGCTCTGCTCGGACTGCTGCTGACTCCCTGCCTCGGCCTGCTGCGGGGAGGCACCATGTCGGTGGTCAGGCGGCCAGGCTTGGGTGCCATGCAGTGCCCCCTGAGCAGCCACAGCAACACTCTGCAGCGCAGGCTGACCCCAGGGGAGCCTGTCTGACTGACTGTGCAGTGCGGAGCGAACTTCCCTGCAGTGTGCCTCGCCAGTTGCGGTCTCCATGCAAATGAACCCTGCGGGGGACTTTCCAGGCACACCTGTGTGGCAGAGAGCACAAAGTCGTCCAGCAGGTCCCCCTGGCCCCCCTCATCGTCGCCTGCGCTGCCTGCCTCAGCCAGCTGCGCCATGGCCTGCTCCAGCTCATCCACCTCGTGCTGATCTGCGCACAGGACAGGGGCAGGTTGCTGCGGCATGCAGTGGCTGTGAGAAGCTGCTCACATCAGAGCAGATCTGACACGCAAGTGGGACAGCATGGCGCTGTGCTGCACGCCCCAGGGCAGGTTGCTGCAGCAGGAGCGCGTGCGAGGAAGTCAGATGACATGCTCAAGTCATGGCTGGCTTGCGCGGCAGCCCTGCTGCAGCAAGGTGCGCAGGCCGCCTACAGGACTCACTCGACTTGTGGAGCCGCGGCAGCGGCTTGGAGAAGGCCGACACTCCCCCGGCACCAGCAGCCGCATCCTCCTGCAGGGCAGACGGTAACACCTTGTAGCACACTCAGTGGGCAGACACAGGTGAGCAACGTGTGCAGGCAGGCGCTGCCAGCCTGCCCGCTCTGGAACGACGTCACTGTGTGTCGTACAATGTGTGTCCAGGCACAGCAGTTTGGGGCCGCAGACGCAGCCAGGCAGGTGCGCAGCATCAAGGGAGAGGCCTCACGTTGTCTTGCGCTGCCTGGTGCAGAGCCAGCCGCCGCGCATCAAACACTCTGCGATCTTCCTCTGGCTTTTCTGTGTGGCTCGCTGGCACAAAGACAGATGGGCCTGCACCAGATGCGGGCAGCAACTCACATCTGGCTAACCAGCAAGGCTGGCATCAACATCACCCTACGTCAACACAGGCACCAGGTCCATTCAGCTGAGCAGCAAAGCCAGCCTATGCTGCACTGCACAGCCCCACAGCCACAACACAAGACTGCCCAGGATGTGCAGCAGAGCAACACCCTGTGGAGCACACTTGAATAGCCCTCCCTGGCTGGCACCTGCTGCACTGCAGCATAGGTGTGGTGCATGGCGTCATTGTCCGTGCAGCTGCCTCCCGCCGACCACACTCACCAGCCTCCTCAGCATTGCTGGCAGGCCCGCTGGTGTCCAGCGCGGCCGTGCCCCGCCCTAGCACACGCAGGTGCTTCAGGTAGTCATATCCATCATCTGCAGGGCACCTATCAGACTCAAACGGATGAGGCAATGAGGTGGTGCATCTGGTCTGCTTGTTGTCATGGCAATTCCATCTTCAAGCCGTGCCGCTGAGCAGCCCCTGCCACTAGGTGCGCCTCCCCAGAGGTGACGGCTGCCCGCAGGTCCCCCATTGCCGCACCAAAAGCCAGCTTCCGGCTTTTCCGTGCAAACGGAGGCCCCTTTGCAGGAGCTCCATTGCCACTCGGTCCATTGGCCTCTGTTCAAGTCCTGCACCGCCACGGCTACGCGGCATAGGGCAGGAGCCCACAGGAGAGAAGTTTCCAGGGCGGCCAGTGCCACATGGCGTACCACCAACTTGCCTGGGAAGCCCTGCTCAATGAGCTCGCGTCGACGGTCCTCTGTGATGTCATCCTGCTCTTCTTGGAGCCAGGCCAGGGGGTGGTGCGGGGGCCAGCGTCCCGTCTGCTGGGTGCTCTGGAGGCAGAGGGAGCCAAAATTGGCGTAAAGGCGCTCACTGTGCTTCAGATGCAGACCACATGCTAGCGCAGCCCCTGCTGGGCAGCAGCACCTTCCTCTCTAAGCCTGCAGGCTTGCTTGCAGGCTTGCATAGGGCCCTGTGCGGATGCACTGTGGCGGCCTGACCTGCTGCTGCATAGCATCCGCGTCAGGCCTGCCAACGCCGACGCCGCGGCTGGTCTCTGTCCACTCCCTGCCTGCTGGCTCGTCCTCCTGCCCTGGCTCAGCATTGCGGTAAATCAAGTTGTAGGTGGTTGCATCCTTCTTATTGATGAAGGACGTCTTCTTGCCCATGCTGAGCTATGCTCTGCCCCAGGCCCTGCAGCTGTGCTTCTGACTGTGGCTGTTGGAACCGGAACTTTGCTGTTCGCTGGCAGAGCTGCCGCCCTGCTCTGCCACTCTTCGAATCAACGTACGAACTGCCAGCTCTGAGCGATCCGAGTTAGGTCATGTGGGGCTTACCTGACAGACATTTGACATGTAGATGTCGGATCGTAGCATGCTAGTTCCGAACACCTCTGTATGGCACCTGCAGACATGCTGCTTGCCTCATGCTTCCCGCACAATCTTATCTTTTAGTAACCGTCAGAGGAGGAGGCTGTGCAGCCGCAAGGCTACTGCTGCACAGGCACCTCTTACTGCTGAGGGGCAGCCAAAGCCACCAGCAAGTAGACGAGAGATTCTGTTCTCATCTGCTGCAGCCTCATGCAGTCTCCTAGGTGCCCCAGCTTGGGCCTCTGAGCAAGAGCAGCCAGCTGTCAGCGGCGACGCCACTGTGCCTCCCCAGGCCAAGAAAAAGCTCAGTGAGGCGTCACGCTGGCAGCTGAAGAGCCCATGCTTTGCTCGCTGAAAGGCTCTGGCTGCAGTGACAAGCTGTTGATCGCTGCAGAGGGGTACGTCAATGCACCAGCTCAGTTCCTCAGGAATCGCCAGCGAGCTAACGGAGGGGAGCTGGTGCTGGCACCCATACGTGGAGCGCGGCTTAGGCTAGATGTGAGAGCAGCCTCCAGTTGCATGCCTGGCATTCTGCCTTGATATGCACACCTCCAGCGTTGCATCATCACACCAGCTTCGCGTCATCACACACAGAGCACCTGAGCAAACACTGAGCAGCATTTGACAACCTGCCTTCTACAAGCTGCTGTGGCAGAGCCACGAGGGGAGTGCTCAGGGCTCACCAGGCCAGGGCCTCGTGCACCTGCAGCACATGAGTTTGGGGGATTTGCAGGTAGCTTGGCAAGTTCTGGGGGAGTGTAGATGACATTCCGTCACCCTGCAGGCTGCTGAGAAGACTTTGCGGCGGCTGAACATTTATGAGCCAGACCCACTCATCTATCAGGAGGCGCTGGGGCTGGTCAGGCAGGCCTCCCTCAACTGCTATTCCTACGATGTGAGTGCCAGGTCACCGTGCATCACCATGGCAGGTGCCTCAGCAAGCTGCTTGCGGCTGCTGACACTGATTGACCAGCAGCTGCAGCATCCACTTCTCAGGGCATCTGCAGCTGCTCTACATGCCACCTGCTACTCGACCCGGTGGCAGATGCAGGCTGCCCCTCACGCCTTCACACAGCGAGGGGAAGCATGGCAGAGCAGGGCGGCAGCTAGCTGATGACAGTGTGCATACCTGGTCATAATTCATCTTGTGAGCTGCCTTCGCCAGCTCCTGCGCCTTGCACTGGTGCTGGCGCCTGCATGCGTCTGGCTGTGGCCTGCAGGTTGGTGCGAGCGACAATCTAGACTCCCAGGCAACAGCTCTCACCCAAAAGTTCATCAAAGTGGCAGACCCCTGTACCTTCCGACTGATAGCTAAGAATGTGGTCAACATTCTCCCAGTCAACAAGAAGCAACTCAAAGAAGACACTTACAAGGAGTTAGATGAGTTGATCAGGTGGGCAGCATTACCAAGTTTCAGCAAGAAAGGGGCCCATACCCCAGAGCTCGGCCCCTGGCCTCAAATGGCAAAGCCCCTCTCCTGCCTCAGCAGCTGAGGCAGCCCCCCGTAGCAGGTCAATGAGGATGACAAAGACAAGGACTCCACTGCCTGTGAAGGAAACAATATATATCCTGCCTGCAGGTCCTTCACAATGCTGGACGACATTTTGGAGGGATCAATGCTGGGGGAGACCATCTCTGCAGAGAAGGTGGCCGGTCTCATGCAGTATGCACAAGCCTCGCTGCAGGCTTTTGAGAACTGCATCCTTCGATGCCTGAACCTGCCACCAGTGACTGCTCAATGAATTTTGCCCCACACCCAATTTTGGCCGCTGCGTCACCTATTTCGTTCCCACCTTGAGGCAAGTCACTAAAAGGACATGAAATATTTGATGCACTTGCACTCACAGTGCACCTAGTACTGATTGTTGGGTGACGTAACTGTTATTCAAGCATTGCTGAGATGGAGGGCTTGGCCCACGGCTCCACAAACTTGGGCTGCCCTTCAGAGAAGGCCTGGGTGTCTGCACAGTACCTGCAAAAAGGCAATTAGACGTGACGACGAGCCTCAGCACTGTCAACCAGTTGTTGTTCCCTCCTATAAGTCGCGTGGCTGAGGCAAGACCGTGTGGCATCATCTGGCACCCACCAACCAAAGCCTAAAAAGCCGCTCACTTGAGACTTTGATTGGACGTGCTGTGCTTCATCAGGATCTGCCCTGTCCCCGTGAATCTCCTGCCATTCAGATGTATCTGGGGACCTGCCATTGTCTGGTGCTGCTCATTTGGTGCCTGCATCAGAAAGCCTGCATCAGAGAGCCTGCACCTGACACACAAGACACTGCACAGCATAGTGCTACCTGAGGCAGCCCATGGAATTCAGCCACCTCAGCAACCGCCAGCCGCGTGCATAAGCATACCTGGTGGTGCATGGGTGCCGTGCTGGGCTCAGGTGAATTTTGGGACTGCTGTGATGCCGGCTCAAACCCAGCCTGGCTTTGCGACAAGTCAATTATGTCGCTGCCCAGGTGATCTGCCTGCACATCCCTGATCCGGCCAGCAGGGGCCTGGCCTGTCGTCTCCCTCCTCATGGCAGTGCTGTTGCCTCGCTGCCTCTTAGCACTGCCAGCCCGCTCTGCTGCAGAGCTGTTGTCATGCGACCCCGCACGCTTGTGCCCCGCCTGTGACCCGGCCATGGCGCTGGCAGCAGCAGCACCTCCACGTGCTGGCGCCGCCTGATACTGCCACTGCTGAGAAGCAGGCTTGACTGCATCATCGGCAAGCCCCTGGTCCTCTGGCGTAGACAGGGAGGCGCCCTGCTCTGGGCGCTGCAGGGTGCCATTCACCCCCGGCAGACTGGGGGGGGCGGCAGCGGCATGTTGGGCCGGCCCCCCCTCCCACAGCGGCTGCGACCCCCAGCCCTCCGGCTGCGACTGCAGCTCCCCCAGCCTGTGCGCCTGCCAGTCGCCTGCCTGGCCGGGCTGCTGCAGCTGCTCCTGCCACTGCCCCTCCACACCCTGGTGAGGTTCAGGCACGCCCGCTCCCTGCTGGGCAGCCTGCTCTGCCCTGGTGCCGACAGGTGGCGCACAGTGCGCCCTCTGCTGAGCAGCCAGCCGGGCCGCAGCTGTGGCAGCCTGGGCCGGCCCGCTGGCCTTCCAGGGCTGCATGCCCCTCGCAGCAGGGGCAGCGGAGGCGGCAGTTGGGGCCACGCCCAGCGCCTCCGGTCCGGCAGGGGACAGCACGGGGGCCACGTTGTGCTCCAGTGTGGCACTGCTGTCAGCCAGGCGGCCTGCCCCCGGCCCAGCCAGGGGCGGCTGCGAGCCCTGCCGCTGCCGCTGCTCCACAGCTCCCCACCCCGCACTGAGCCCCTCAGGCTGCCTGCCTGCCGCCACCCCTGCACTGCCCGGCGGCGGCACCGCACTGAAGCCCAGCCGCGAGGGTTGGTGCCCGCCGCCGATGCCGTGCAGGCCGGAGGAGGCCGTGCTGCCCCCGCCGCCAAAGCCCCGGGCGCCGGCTGCCAGCTTGCGGGGGCTGGGGCGCAGCACCGGCTGCACCTCGCCAGCCCCCAAGCTCCCACGCCTGGTTGGGCTGTCCCAGCGTGCAGGCCCCGCCGCCCTCTGAGGCCCCAGTTGGACGGGCTCCTCCAGTTCCAGGCCTGCAGCCATACACAGACTGGGGTGCAGGCGCCAGTGGTGCATGCAGCCAGAGCAGCACATGCTCAGATGGCCCTGCAACCGTCCAGATGCGATCAGCAGGCAGGGCGGCCCCCATCCAATGAGCACCGTGCAGTGCTGATTCTTGCTGAGGTCAGAGTCCCTGCCTGGCAGGCGCTGCGGGCAGCCATCTCACCTGCTGGAGCCTGATTTCCAGCATGCTGGGTCTGGGGGGCCGCCAGGGGGCCTGCAACGGAGGACTCAAGAGTTGGCTGCTTGTGCTCCGTGGGCAATGCAAGGTGACTGTGTGCGAGGTGATTGCTTTGCAAAACAGGCAGCCAAATCTGGTCATCACACAGCCCCAGACATTGAAGGACGCAAGTATGGGAATCAGCAAGCACTCTGGAAGGGCCGCCGAGGCCGACCCACTGGTATTGTTGGGGGTTTGGACTCAAGGCAATTGCAGACACTCATCGTCATGCTGGCAGGCAGCAGCAGCGCACCATTGGCCCCTGCAGGGTGGGATTGGAAGCCGTGCGCCTGCATCTGGGTCTGCATGAGGCCTGCAGACGCTGCAGTCAACGTTGTTCAAGCGTGGAGCAGCATTGCTGAACTCCACAGCCTGTCAAACACCGAGGTGCTGCACTGCTCACAGAGCGGGCGTGTCAGCAGCACTGCGAGCTAGAGCAGGCACCGGCAGCAGACCCTGAGGTCAGGTGTTGAACCTGAGCAGGGGTGCTAAGCTTAGGGATATCCCACACATGGCTCCAAGTCGCAGTGGCCTTGCCCAGAGCCTCAGGGCACAGTAGTTGCACGCTGGTCAGCGCCATCCCCAGCCGCGCTGGCCCGCAGATGGCGACTGCCACACAGCAACCAGTAGCCCAGCAGGAGGCAGGCTGACCTGGCGCCAAGCCAAGCTGGAGGTCGTGGTGGCCGGCAGGGCCAGCGCTGTGGACCGGCAGGTGGGTGGACCGCAGCTGAAAAGCCTGCGTCCTCTGCCCATCAGGCCCTTCCACAACCACGGGCACCAGTGTGTGCACTGCTGGGGCCTGCTGCGCGGCCCCAACCTGCGCTGCCTGCCAGGAGGGCTCCAGCAGCTGCAGCAGGCCCTTCATGAGGTGGACGGCTCTGCTGCGGGCAGCTGCCTGCATGGGGAAGTCGAGGATGGGCCCCTGCTGCTCTGCAAGGCAAGAAGAGCAGTGGGTGAGGCCCAGGTCTGCTGGCAGGGCATGGCACAGGGACCAGGTGTGCTGCGGGGGCCTGGCATCTCTGCAAGGCAGCTGCAGCATGGCTTCAAGGCAGCCTCAGCCGGAGAGGCGTGGCGTGACGGGCCCAAGACGCTTGCAGTATGCAGCCTGAGGGGTGGCTTTCACCACCTCAGGTCTACAGGATGGTCTTGGGACAGGCAGATGGAGGCCTGTAAGTGTGCGCTCCGGGTGCTGACAGCTGTGGGCATCGAGTGCACCATCAAACAGGTCTGCAGCACCTCAGGGTCTCACGCTGTGCTCTGCCGGGCACCACAGGGGCTGCCACTCACCACGGCGGCGCTTGATATAGGCCGTCACCAGAATGTTGATGCGCAGGCACAGCTCATGCTCCGACATCCCTCCGCAGTCGTAGTCTGACTGGTTGTCTGCGCCTTTGTGACCCTGCAAGCATGGATGGCAAGGTCCAGCAGCAGGCCATTGCTGTGCATGCCTGGCAGGCCAGAGGTGTGCCCAAGGTCACAAGCTGCCACCTGAGGTGGGGGGCCATTTTGCAGCTCAAGCAGAGGTTGGGCTGGGCAGGGGTGACGGCAGTCACATGAGGCCAGGGCCGGGCACAATGGCAGCTGCAGGTTAGCTTCCACTGGCTTCTCATGCAGCCTCAGTACTGCTGATGCAAGGGAACCCACAGCAAGTGCTGTGCAGGGCATGAGGTCGATGACCTGCACCGTGTCCATGCCTCGGTGGGCAGGGGCAAGCTCAGGACACTGCTGCTGGCCTCTTGAGCAACGCCCACACTCTCCAGCAGAGCGCTGGCCTCCACTGACCTGCACTGTGTCTGCCACTTGCTGGGCGGGGGCAGGCTCCACGGGCTGCTGCTGCGGGGCAGACTGCTGCATCTGGTGCCCCGGCACTGCTGCATGCCCGCGCACAGCGGTGGCTCGGACTTCTGGCCGCCTGGCAGCGTTGCCCCTGACCTGGGCGAGGCCACTGTTGGTCAGGGGCAGTGGCCAGGAGTTTGGGAAGAGCCCTGCGACAGCCCGCCGGCAGGCAGTTGGTTCACAGGCGCAGAGCAAGCATGGCGGCATGTGCTGCAACATGTGGGCCGGGCCAGGCACCCTGGATGAGGTGGGACCACAAAAGATGCTTGTATGCAGGGGCGGCCCTCTGGAAACGCACTGAATGCTATTGAGGACTGCCCGCCAGCTTGGCAGCATGTCTGAACCAGCGCCAGTTATGTGGCGCCAGAAGCCTGTATGTAGCGATGTTTCTGCATTGACTGCCACAACTAGTTTGGAACCCTGGTGTCATGCTTATGTGGTGCAGAAGAAGTGGCATTTGTGAGGTGGCGCCCACCAAGCTTCTTCAGCTCCGAGTCGATGGCCTCCCAGCTCCTCCCAGGCTCCCGCTTGGCGCAGTTCATGGCCTGCTCCGTGGTGATGGTCTTGCCCAACACCCAGGTAAACAGCTCTGCAGGGTATCAAGGCACAACCCCTTTCGCCCCAGAGATGAGCCAGCGTGGAGCACAGGCTCTGTGCTCATACAGGGTGCTGTCGGCTCAACACACTCTTTGCCAGGTTGTGCCTCATCACAAGATGCCTGGGACACAAACAGCTGACATGTTGCTTGACATCTCAGATGATGGGCAGGAGGCGGTCAGGTCGCAGTCCAGCATGGTTATGGCAGCTGGCCTCCTCCTGATGGAGTCCAGTCGTTTACAGAAGCTCCCCAAGATTCAGTGCAGGGCCTACAGGGTGGTGCCGTTGCTCCCACAAAGCGTGCAGCCTTAAGCAGCCCACACGAAAAAGCTGGGTACAACGGGGTGTAGCCAGGCTCATGCCGACCTGCTGCCCCTCTGCTCAGTCTAAATCTGTCCCTCCCCTTCACGCCCAGCAGGCCGCGCACCTGAGATGTAGGCGCCCCATCCCTGGGGCACCCCCCAGTCGGGCCGCGGCGCCTCCCCCAGAATGGTGTCGAGGTAGTTTTTGATCTGATCCTCGGAGATGCGGTTCCCGCCGCCGCCCTCGTCCGCGCCCCCGATGAACGTCACGCTGTGCGGGATCACCTGCAGGCAGGCAGGCACAGCATTGCTTGCAGTGCAAGGGGTCCAATGAACATCATTGTGGTCCAATGAACACGACGCTGGTGCGGGATCACCTGCAGGCCCACAGAATTTGGTGCCCATTATTGGATCTCAGGCAGAGCATTGCTTGCAGTGCAAGGGGTGCAGGCCAGCCATTGGGAGGTTGTCTGCAGACGAAGAAGAGTCTGGCTTAAAAAGCACAGCCCACCAATCCTGAGTGAGGCAGCAGCCGTCGACGAGAGCCGCTGTTGCATTGCCGTCAGCCCGAGGCCAGCGCCAGCAGTGCTGTCAAGGGCACACACTGCGGCCTGCTCAAGCATTCAGTTCGTCCAGAAAATTAGCTGCCCCAAACATTGAGGGCATGCGCCAGCTGAGCGGCCCTGAGCAGGCGAACTGCATGCGGCACCATGCTGACCTGCAGTGGGACTACGCCACATCAGCAGCACTGGAGATCGCCTGCGTAAGTGCTCACCACAGTTTTGATGGTGCTGGACGCTATCCGGGGTGAACCCCTTTGAAAAACGTCTTTGCTTTTGACTGTCTCTGTACTTGCATCTGCTGCTTGAGCAAGGTGTGCATCAACAGCATCCATGAAAGGTTGCAAACATGCACTTGTCAACTGCCTTGACATGCATCTCTTACAGCAATCCCCACTGCGCAGTACAGGTGTTCAGCATTGAAGTGCTGGGATGCTTGCAGCCGCCTGTGCTCTCCATGCACAGATACAGTGCCCAGTGCCCAGTGCCCTGTACACGCTCTTGGGTTTTGCTGTGCATGGTGGACCATGCCCGACGAGAGGGACGCTGATTGTACAAGCTGCCGCATCTAGTCCAGAAGTCCCCGCTGCTGTGCATCTGCAGGCAATGCAGTGTACGGGGAACCTTCAGCAAGCTGCTGAAGACCAGCATCTGCTCAAGTTGGCGAATGTCTTGTGTGGGCCTCCGACGCTGTGCAAAGTCCAGCCGTGGCACAGTTGCCTAACAGATTGCTGCCGAGCCCAGTCACGGAGCCCCCACGGCATGGCTCTGCAGGCCAGGCTGCTCAGACTCACCTTCACCAGGATCTGCACAAGGCCCCAGCATGTCATCAGTGGGCCCCACCCGCGGAGCACACGTCTGGTACAGCACGAGCTGGCAGTTGCCCAGCAAGTTGCTGCCCCGCCCATGCATGTGCACCCAAAGTATCGCTTGGCAGGCCTCGCCCTGCAGGCCCACCTTGACCAGAATTCGCACAAGCTGCCGCATCTCGTCCATGGGCCCCCGCCGTGCAGTGCGTGTCTTGGGCCTTTCCGCCCTGTCAGAGTCACGGGTTGCCGCATGCGGCGCATGGGGCGGACGGTGGATGATCAGTGTCGGCTTGGGTTGCTGCAGGCCTGCCACCTGCTCCTGCGCTGACGAGCCACCTGCCCCGCCCCCCACACTGGGGTGGTGCTGCTTAACCTCCCTGCTGGGCTGCACTAGCGCCGCTGCGGGCTGCTCGTGCTGCTGCGGCTCTTGAAGCGCGCCCACGTCGATTTCTGCAGGCGAGCACCAGCACTGAGCAAACACCAGCAAGGCGTCCATGTGGTAGGTACATGGGCTCCATTGACTGCACAGGCGCTGTAAGGGACTGCTGCAGCTGCCAAAGGCAGTCAGGTCTTGCAGGCAGGCGGGAGCACTGCCCTGTGACATCTATGGCTGCAGCTGGTGCGCGCCCAGCGCCGGTCCTGCATGCTTGGGGGACAGAAAAGCAGGGAGAGACACGCAACAGGCTCTCTAATGCCTGTACAGCCCTCAGGCAGGGTGCAGGAACACAAGCTGGCAGGCGGTGAGTCAGCAGCCTCCAGCGGCAGAAGGTGTCCGAAGACGCCAGCTGCATCATAAATGGGAGACCAGAAAGGGCCCATGCTGCTGGCCGCTTAGGTTGAGGCGGGAGTGCATAAACCTCAGCATGAACAGCTGGCAACAGCTTCATGCCTTTCCCACCGCATGACCTGTGACGACAGTGTTGCAGGCAGATGAGGACACGGCCCTGACAAGCCAGCCAGCTGGCTGGGGCCGCAGCTCTGAAGGCAATGAAGCACCTGCAGCCTGCATCAGCTGTCCTAAGGGCAATTCAGGCTGGCTGGGGCTCTGGTCCAGGATTCCCTGCAGCTCCAGTGCGTCTTGCGACACCCCCTGCTGGCTGAATGTCTCTGTGGTATAGGGCTGGGCCAGTGCATGTCCATGATCATCCTGGCTGTTCAACACCACCAGGTCCGACAGCTGGGAGAGGGCTTGAGCGTCCTCATCTCCGTAATTGATGGTCTTGCTGGGGTCTTCGCGGGGCAGAACCCTGGCAGTGGCTGCAGGCCTGCGGCCTGGGCTTCTTTTGGCAGTCAGCACCACTTGCTGATGGACGTAGGGCACGAAGGCACTTTGCATGGCCTTGTTCATCGAGCGAAGCCAGTGTTGCTTTCATTCTTCACAGCAGGCATAGCAGGCACTCGTCTGCAGCCCTGCTATGCTGGGTTGGGCACCCTAGGACTCTTGTTGGTCGCTGCAGAAGACCAAGTCGGCCAAGTTCAGCCACAAGGTGGCGCGGAGAGGGCCAAGGGCCATTCAATTGCTCCGGCCCCGGCCTCTGCCGCGGCGACCTCTGCCCCTGGCAGCAGTGGAGCTGGAAGTCATCATGTCCACCGCATTGCACTGAATATGCCCCTTGCCCAGAGCTTGCTCCTTCTTCTTTGCAGGTGCCAGTTTGGCTGTAAACAGCTGGTCCGCCTTTGCTGTCTGAGCCTGCAGCTCTCTCTGTTGCCTGCATGAAGGGCATGGTGTCCTCTGCTTGCAAGTTGGACCAGAACCTGTTCTGCAGCCAGATACCCGCCCATAAGGCTGGTGTGCTGCACAGCAGACCAACCTCAGGAATTCAGCTCCCTCATTCGCCTGCTTGTAGCTGTCAGGCTCCCACTGCATGATTGGGCTGCGATGTAGCGGATGCACTTTGCGAAAAGGCTTGAAGTTGGGCACGTTGGGCTGCTGCGGGCTGGGCGGCGTGACAGGTGACTTCGGCTGCACAATCATGGGCACACCATCAGTTTGAGCCAGGCTGAGGATGCCACAGAGGTCGAAAGGAGGTGCACTGCACACCAAGTGCTGATGGCGGCACAGCCCTTGCGCCCTGCCCTGCAGGAAGGTGGCAATGGCACATATCCAGCTGCTGCAGCCTGGCTGGGATTTCCTCAGAGGCGGCACAGCCAAGCCTCCTGCAAGGCTGGCTGGGAAGCTTGATGCATGCACAGCTGTGCAGGCTGTCTGCCAGGTGCCAAGCAGGAAACCGCGGACAGGCACAGGGGCCTCTTCCATGTTGTCATCCTAATTGATCACAACGCAAGGGTATAAACAATGCATGAATTGCACACCTGTGAAATGACGACATCGCTGACAACGCAGGCTTCAAGGATGTCCCAGGCCGCCTGCTCAGCTGATATGGGCTCTGCAGCTGACAATCCCTCCACCTCCCCTGCCCTGGCATGCTCTGGGAAGTCGTGCTCTGAAGCCATGTCAGCCTGGGACAGCTGCTGGAGCTGAGGCACGGGGTGCCTCTGAGCAGCATGCCACTGAGCCCGGCCGTCGTGCTTCTTCTGGCGTTTTGGTGTCTCCTTCACAGCTGCAGGGGCAAGGCCCCTCTTAGCTCCACAACACATAGCCATCGTACTTGACAGACAGTGCTGAAAGGTGTGGAATTGGCAGCCCGATGGCAGGCTCCAAGGCTGTATGACATGGAGAGGAGGGAGAGCCATGTGCAGGGTCCCTGTCCGCAACATGCCTTGCCGTTTCCCGTCTGCCACTCAGTGCGGCCGCAAGGACAGCATGGCTGCAGTGAATCCAGACCACTACAGAGGGGAGCACTGGTCCTCGACAGACCTGAGTTTTCCCCAGGCTGCACTTTCCGCTTGCGGCCGCTTCTGGCGGCTGCATTTGGCGGTAGGGCAGCTGGCTGCTGTTGGGAGGCAGCTGGCTGTGGCTGCGGCTTGCCTGTCCCCAGACCGGCAGCCAGACGACCGTCCAAAACAGCCGCCTGCAGGGCATGCAACCCAGGCTTCAGAACAGCACATGCTCAGGACATTCCTCTGCAGGTGTTTAGGGGCTGTGTCAGGTTGAGCAGCAGTACTGAGCCCCTTGGGAGCATCGACCAGAATGACAACTTCAGCACCTTCAAGGAACCCCTAGCAGCAGCATCAGTCCAAGGAGCAGCATTAGTGAACCCCGCGGAGCTGTGCCAGGCAGAGGAGCGCTGAGCAGCACCATGAGCTTGCTTGGAGTCGTCCACTGGAGGTGCTGAAACTGCTGGGGGCTGCTCTGCCATCCTGTCGAAGCGTCAGGCAGGACGACAACCGTGGCGTCCACCCCGGCTGCAGGAGGAGGCCCAGCTGGGCTGCAGGTCCCGCCCAGAAGCTCACATGCTGCGATGAGGTCTGGCGCTGCCTACACGTCATGGCCGATGCACACGGTCAGCAGTGGGGTTCCACCAGAGGCAATATGGGAAAAGGACATACAGGTGCTTCATGGACGCGGGAAGCATTGCATAGGCAGAGCACATACCTTGAGGGCATCACTGTGAAGGTTTGCTTGGCTTGAAGCTAGACGGAATTAGGGAACCATGCCGCACAGCACATCATGTTCGCGCTGTGCTCACCTGTGCAGCACCCTCCGTCCACAGCAAGCCCCTACCCTGTAGCACTTTCTGGGGAGGTCGAGCTGGCAGCCTGACTGGTCTCCCACCCAGCAGGGTGGATGGGTGATGCTCAGCAGCTGTTGGTGGCTGGGCTGAGGGTTTGCTGGCAGGGCACCAGGAGGTCAACCTGCCAGCCATGGCTGGAATGTCAGGGACAGGGCACAGCTAAGATTCCTTGGTTGGGGAAGTGAACTATGTGTGCTGCAGACCTTGAGCAGCACAGGGGCTGTGCAGGTGCGATCAAGCCCCTGAGCACAGCGCAGAGCACGAGAGAGCAGGCCTGCCACAGCTCACCACTGCTGCTTGACAAGCTCTGCACCCCGGAGGTAGGCCAGCAGGACCTGAGGTGTTAGTTCAAGCTGGTCAGGCGTCACAATATGCGTCACGTCTGGTCCCAGGGCAGCAAGGAGCCTGAAGCCTGCACAGCAGAACACCATCTGCGCCATCGGGCTCCATCAAGCTGTCTGACAGGAGGTGGGGCACGGCACTGGCTGAAGACTGCCAGCTCAGTGCGCACAGATGTATGCCAGGGACGCACTGAGGGAGGCAGCCTGCCCTTCAGCGGAGTGGTCACCAGCTGCAAGGTGCACCTGCCAGGCTGGACGGCGCACCTAGTTTGTTCTCCAAGTCACCCCCGTCAACGCCACTGAGGCAGTGCACCAGATAGCGCAGCCGCTGCACCCTGCATCAACAAAAGAGAGTGGCTGCAGCCGCCCAGTGCACGCCTGAAGAGTCCTGATGGCAAGGTCACTCAGGCCGGCAGCGTGGCAATTGCTCTGCATTTGCTCGACTCAGGCATGGGGACGAGCTGGCGTTAGAAGCACTGTCGCTGGCGCACAGCCAAGCACATGCTGCATCAATGGCACAGCATTCTACAGCAGCTTGCCTGAACAGGGAACAGTTTCCAATTATGAGGAAGTCCCCCTCCTGAACAACACCTGCCTCTCCCTTTTTGAGCCGCTGCCACTGCTGCTCATCACCCTGGCCGAATTGTGTTCCCAGACTGCTCTGATCTGCAACAGGCCTTGGCAGTCAGCAGGCAGGTGCCTTGCTCCCGCAGGGGAGGCTCTGCAGGTGCATGGGTGCAGGTGCAGCAGCCGGCAGTCTCACCTTGGACTGTGAGCTGAGCTGCGGGCACATAGACCGCAGTGATGACGGCATGCTTTCGGCTGACGCTCTTGTCGTCTTTCAGCAGGATGTCGCAGCCAGAGCCTGCAGACACGCTCCACAAGCTCGGTCTTGAATTGAAGACTACCTGGCGTGCTGCACATGCCCAGCAGCTGTGGGCAGCAGGAGGGCCTGAGAACACAGCACAGCCCCGCCCTGGCAATCTTGCATCAGAGGGGTGAGCAGGGCGCCTTCCTTGCCTGGGGGGCGCCCGACAATGTGAGTCCCTGCTGGCAGGTGGAACTTCGTCTGCAATGTATCTGCCACCCTGACCTCATTCTTGTCATACACTGCAGGTGTCAGCACCCACATCTTGGGGCTCAGCCCCCCAGATCAGGGGCACATGGTGTGGAGAGCTAGGTGCTGTGGGCCTCTCGGGCAGTCCTGCCCACGGGAGGCACGCCTGAACCACGCCTACAGCAGCTTTGTCCTCAGCTCTGCGCAGAACAGCCTTTGCTGCGTTTCGAAGTCTTGACCTTGCAATTGAGCGTTGACTTGCATACAAACCAGTGCTGCCCAATGAGGCCCTGAGATTGTCTACCGGACTTATAAACTCCTGGCAGATGCCAGGCACCGAGCAGCAGCCTGCTCTGGAGGACTCAGATGATGACTTCAAATATGAGGAGGTAGAAGTGATCAGGTGCAGCACACAGAAGCTTGTGAATGCTGATGGCTTCATTGCTGTCAAATTTGCTGGCCAGCTGCACCAGGCCGACACATCCTCCTGCAGTGATGACGAAGAGGATGCCATCAGCGAGGATCTCGATGCAGCGCTGCACAGTCTGCAGGCGCTCACTGCGCAGGTGAGCCTAGGGAGGGGCTCCACTTGGGTGCCTGCTACCTCATTGCCTTCACTCTCTGTGCCCTGCTTGCACACACTGCCTGCGGCGCTTTGCACTAGCCTGCAAGACCTCCTGGGCTGCCTGCAGACCAGTGCTGGCAAAGCCGAGTCTGCGTCCAAGCAGGAGCTTCAAATTGGGGAAGTCAGCAGGCGGCCTGAGCTGGTGGACGACTTCATCCGCAACTTCCTGGTCAGGATGGGCCTGAGCAAGACGCTGGAGCTTTTTGAGACGGAGTGGTGCGCTCAGCAGCCTTGCTGCTTTTCTTTGTGTGGTTTTGGGGCAGGCTACAGCAAAATTCTGTAGCAGCTGTCCACCCAAATGCAGCATAACGGCGTCGGCAGACTGGGTGCGGTCTGCAGCCTCTGAGCCCCTTGCGCACCATGTTCAGCAGTCCACCTCTCCGTTGCATGACACTTTCTCTGTGTCCTGCATGCTGCTGCATTGCAGCATGCAGCACAGAGCTCTCTGACTTCCACTGCCGAGCACCAGCTGGCTCTGGTCTGCAGGTACGAGCTGAAGGCGTCAGGGCGCTGGAGTGGGCCCCCTGAGAAGGTACCAGACCTGTACGCTGCCAACCTGGCGCTGGAGGAGCAGCTGCAGGACGTGCGCAAGGAGCTGCTGGATGCCAAGACGGTGGCGGGCAAGGTCTGTGGGTCTAGGCCACTCTGTCTAGGCTTACGAGTACGCACGTCCTGCTGCCCTCGTCTTCCACAGTGATGCTCCTGCAGGAAGCACTTTGCCCTCAATGCCTTCACGAGCTTGCTCGTCGCATGTGCAAGGCTGCTTTATTCTGGCGGTGATCAGCCTCGTTGTGTATACCAGGACAGTCAGCACGTGGCCGACGTAGTGACGAATGCGCTCCTAGTGCCTGGTGCTTACCAGGTCCCTGACTGACCACTGGTGCTGCTGTTTCTTGCTAGCGGCTGGCTGAAGGTGTGGGGCACCTAAACCACCCCAAAAGCCTGTGCTGAGGCTCAGAATCAGCTGTGCAATGATGTGACATGACACCTCACCTGTCAAGCCTAGCTGCAGGCGTCAGCCACCTGGGACAAGTTCAGGAAGGAGCGGGACTTCCACCGGATGCACCACAAGCGGGTTGCCCAGGAGAAGAATCGGCTCATCTCTGACCTGCAGCGCTTGAAAAAGCACTACAGTGTGGTGCGCTGGTCATACATCGACTCTCTGTATGGGCTGGAGAGCTCATTGCGCATGGTGGCGCCGTTGCACCCAATCAGGCAACCCACTGGCTGGTAGCTAGTGTGTCGCAAAACAATAGAGAGGCGCCGTCAGTACACCTTGCTGCTATGTTGTCAACAGCCTGCAGGGTGCCAGCAGGCAGCCCTGCATAGCGATGCAGCAGACACATGCTGGTTTGTGCAGCTCACAGGGATGCTTTGCCAGCTTTCTGTAGCATGGGTCAGCTCATCTGCCTCAGCACCGTGTCTGCTGTACGGCCAGCATTGCCCTGCTGCAGTATGAACCAACCATCGAGGAGCTGCGGCACAAGTATGAGGCTGCCATGAAGGAGAAGATGCTGGTCAAGCTGGAGAAGGACAGGCTGGCTGCGCGCAGTGAGGCGCTGCAGGCTCAGGTGCGCTGCCCCCAGGGCCGTGTGGTGGGAGGCAGTCAGCGTGTGGGATGTGCTGCCTGTGGTGCATGGGGCAGCCCCATCATCTGCCGCTGTTGTCCTCTCGCTCCCCTCTGCCTGCTCAAGGGCCCAGGTGGGATGGCTGCCATCTCAGGTGTGGAATACTGGCTTCATGTGGCAGCACCAAAAACGCGCCCACCAGGAGGTGTGCGTGACATGCTGAAGTCGCTTTAATGGCTGCAGGTGCATGCTCTGTTGGTGACTCAGGCCAGGGTGCAGAACCTGCTATGGGGCAATAAATCGCCTGCAAGGGTGTCCACATGACATGGTGCAGTGGCCTGCAGGTGCATGCTTTGGAGGCCACGCAGAATGGCCCAGGAGCGGACCCAGAGCCTGCTGCTGGGCCGCAGCAGACACAGACCTACCCCGGCGGCCTGGCCTCCACCAAGCTGGGCAAGACATCAACGCGACCCATGGGGGCCACGCTGCCGGTCAGACACTGCACCTTTGCCATGCACACCTTGGGGCTCCTGGGTCCACCAGCTGCCTGCCAGCCTCGGCTGTTTGGCAGTCTCATATGCTGTGCGACCGTGCCCTGCTGAGCCAGCCCTGCTCATCAAGCATCACTTTACACCTTCCATGATCTGGTCCTGCTCAGGCATACCTGCCTGAGTCTGCTGGGGTGTCTTCAGCACCTGCCCCTTGCCGCAGATGCCCTGACAATCGGCTGCCCACATGCAGGCTGGCCCCAGAGACAACCCGATGGCCAATATGACCTTTGCCCCCATGGATGTCAAGAGTGCCAACCTGCAAAAGACGTTCAAGGGCCACACCATGTCGGTCAGCAATCTGGCGCTACACCCGACCAAGCCCATTGTGGTGAGCCATCTGAGCCGGGTGGGCTGCATAGACACATCAACTGTCGCTCAGCAGGTTGCAGCAAGAAGACATTTTTTTTAGCCCCCTGCAGGCTGCAGTCTGGACCGGCCTGTACATGGCCCACTCAGACATCTGCAGGCATGTGACCACTGAATGATCAGAGTGAGATGGCAGGTCTGGGCCTGTCACTGGTCACCAGGACCCCAACAGCTGGGCCCTGCTTCAGGTCACTGCCAGCGACGACAGGAGCTGGAAGATGTGGCACTTGCCGCGGGGTGACCTCATCATGGCTGGCGAGGGGCACAAGGACTGGGTGGCGGGAATCAGCTTCCATCCCAAGGTGAGCCAATGTGCAGTGCAACTACATTGATGGGGCCGGTGGGGGAGGGGGGGGGGGACAGGGTGGTGCATGAGAACTAGTCAGGCAGAGCTCGCCTTCCACCTCAGGGCGAATGCAACAGAGCCCAAGGGGAGATGGGTCGCAGTGTCAAGCGTGGACGCCATGGTCAGTGGCAAGCACTGCCTGCACAATGCAGTGACCTTCAGACCCCCAAAGGGGGTGCTGTCTTCAGCCGTTGCAGGCCCAGCTTGAGCTTGAGCAGCAGACAGCCTCAGCCCGCAGCACTGCAGACAACAGCATCTGAAGCTGGCGATGCACCACTACCCGGATGCAGCCGGGTGCTAGCCATGTCAGGCGTTTCAGCCTTGAGTGCATGTCAGCTGCAGCCAGGCACAGAACACAGCACAACCGTGCATGTCTGCTGTGGCTGAGCGTGCAGCATGCCTGCCATGACCGGAGGAGCAGCCGGTCCACGCCGTGCTCTGCCCGGCTTGCAGGGCACGCATCTGGCGTCTGGGGCGGGGGACTCCACCGTCAAGCTGTGGAGCTTTGAAAAGCAGAAGTGTGTGGCGACATACAGCGACCACACGCAGGCAGTCTGGGGGGTGGCTTTCCACGACTCTGGAAACTTTGTGGCCAGCTGCAGCCTGGACCACAGCGTGCGCCTCTGGGACGTGACTACTGGCAAGTGCAGGCAGAGCATGAGGTGAGTCCCGGTGTGCTTCTCTGAAGCAGCCAGCTGGTGCATGCGCATGTGGGGTGTGGACCACTGGCAGGTGCCAGCCGAGCTCAGGTTTATACTCGGGAGCGTGAGTGTGCAGCAGCAGGGAATGCGTGACGTGTGTATAGGACCCTTCCACTGGCAAACGCACCCAGACAATGACATCAGCCACTTGCCGGAGACTCACTGCATCAAAGCAGTGCCAGTCCTGATGACTCTGCACTGAAGAGGTCTTGGGAACACTTGTACCTTGACAGCCAATTTTGGTGCCTTGCAACCTGCTGGCACCGCCTTGGGGTGCGCCTGCCAGCAGAGCAGCCGGGTGGCGCCGGCGGTTGAGCAGTGCCCGAATTTTGGGCGCATGGCACGCGGCCATACTGCGCGTGGCTTGGCGGCCATGCTGCAGCTCCTTGCTGACAGCACTCTTGTGTGCAGGGGCCATGTGGACTCGGTCAACGAGGTGGCCTGGCAGCCCTACAGCAGCTCCCTGCTGACAGCCTCCTCTGATAAGACAGTCAGCATCTGGGATGCGCGCAGCGGCCTGTGCACACAGACCTTCTATGGGCACCACAACAGCTGCAGCTGTGCTACCTTCAACCTGACGGTGCGCTGCATGACCTGCAATGCTCGCCTCAACAAAACTGCCCTGCTGTGGTTTGCTGTGCGTGTCATGACAACCAGGTGCCTGCAATCAGTGTAGGCCTTGCTGGATGCTTCAGGCAATCGAGTGCCTAGGGGCCAACCTGTGCAGTTGAGTGCCTGCTTTCTGGTCCTGGACTCCCTCAGCCTGCCGCACCCTGGAACGTCTGCCGATTGGTCAAGCGCAGTCACCACCTGCACAGGTTGGTCCCTTGCACATATCTTGCTGCGCATGCTGCCGGCTGGAGAGCTGCTGGACTTTGAGATGCAGCCCCTCATGCCTGCTGACCTTCAGTGGTGCGGTGCTGCAGGGGTTGGTGATAGCCTCCACAGATGCAGATGGCGTGGTGAAGCTGTGGGATGTGCGCATGGTGGCTGAGCTGCTGACCATTGACAGCGGGGAGCACCCGGCCAACAAGTGCAGCTTTGACAGGAGTGGAGAGGTGCTGGCTGTGGCCAGCGAGAACAGCAAGGTCATGTGCTACAGCAGCAGCGGCGGAGCAGAGCTCATGCAGCTGCATGGGCACGATGATGCTGTCCAGGCAGTCTTGTTTGATCATGTCAACGGGGAGTACATGGTCACAGCCGCTTCAGACTGCACCTTCCGCCTGTGGAGCTGACCCTGCCTGTTCGGCTTCCTCACTGGCATTGTATCTGATCAAAGCAGAAAGAGTGCATGAGTGGTTTCAACATACTGTCTCAAGATTCAGTGGTTGTTGCACACTGATGAAATCAAGCCCGCAATCACAAAAGAAATTCTCACACTCTCACAGTTAGTGGTAGCAAAGGGTGCACCTGAGATGGTCAGGTGGAAGGCAAGCAGCATCAGGCTGCTGGCTGACTAGTGACTGTCGGGCAGGAAGGCATTGGTAAACAGGCTGGCAGCATCAATGGCACTGCGGGCTACTGGGTCGCCTGCCCTGCCACCCCTGATGTCGTCCAGCGAAACTGACTGCCCCTCCTGAGGGTTGCGGGACTGTACTGCTGCTGTCAGCAGTCCCTGCTTAGACAGCCAGTCTAAAAATTGGTTCCACCTGCCGACGTCCTGGCTGCCCCAGGCGCCGCTGGGTGCGAGGAAGTGGTGGCTGAGCATCTGCAGAGACTCTGCCACCAGCTTGACGTCCAGGGCTGGCAGCTTCTCCTGTGAGTGGTCAGCCTCTACTTGCTTGAGGAACAGCTGGGCTGCCTCGTTAGGGTGGCTGGCCGCAAACGCGTAGCCCTTGGCAACGGCAACCAGGAAAGCCTTGACAGTGTCAGCCTTGTCACTGCAGCAGCAGGGAAGGTTCCGGCATATTTGCTGCCGCACAGGGGCGTTCAGAGGTGCTGCAGCTATGCAGGAGCTATCAGGTCAGGTCAGGGACTCACCTGAGACTTGCCGGAGCTGCCAACAGCACTGGAGAATAGCCATAGGGCACTTTGAAGTCTGACAAATTGAATGCATTCAAATTGATGCCCTTGTGTTTTGCCAGAATGCCCTCCCAAGCCATGAACACCCATGTTGAGTCCACGTGACCCTGAATCAATGAAGACAAGGAGCAAGTGCTAACTGAAGACAGCTTCTGCATGCTCAAGAGGTTGAGAGCTAGACATGACGGCAAAGGCATGTTTCCTGGCGTGCAAACAGGCCCATCTCTCTCCTGGACACAGCAGGGGGCTGAGCACAACAAGGCACTCTCGTCAGCTCAGCAGCTCTTGAGGATTCGTGACACTCACAGCAAATCGATTGTGCATGACAGCAAGATGCTCTGACCCGCAGCAGCACACACTGTTACCAGCATACCTGCAGCAGCTGGTCCCAGATCTCCAGCATGGGAGGAGTGACCTCCCTGAAATCGCCCTGACCGCCATCGTTGCGGATGAGCTGCTGCACAATGCGCCCCTCATACCTACAGCACAGCCGCAGTCAGTCGCAGTGCTGGGCAGAAGTAAGGCTACTCTGCGACATGAGACTCAGCACAATCACTGTGTGGCTTACTAGAGCCCGAGTGCCTAGGCGTGAGGCAAGCAATGCGGACACACAGCACAGTTTCGCACTCCGCAAGGGTACCTTGCCCCGTATGAACCATAGACCTTCCCATCCAGCTTCTTTGGCCTGTCCAATCCACTGCTGGCCAACGTCACAATTGCAGATGTGTCAGTCTGCAGCAGAGCTGCCACAGCCTGTAAGCAGACACAGGAGCATCCCAGCACGCTCAACACTGCAGCTCCTGCAATCTGACAAGAGAATTTCCACAAGCAGCTGCAGGCACAGCTGTCAAAGCTGCAAAGCTGCACCTGAAGTTTGGGCTTCTGGCTGCCTTTAGGTTGGGTGTTGTAGCTTATCACAGTTTCTGAAGGCGCAATGGCGAAGTCCGCAGATCCATCTGCCACCTTTGAAGCTGCATGCATTGGGACACTGCATCAGGGCGCCAGTGTGACAGCCAGGCATCCCACCTCTGCGTCTTCAATGTGACTCACACCTGGCGTAGCCTTGTACCCATCGAGGTGCGGACTGAGAAACTGAACAGACTGGTGGGCCTCCTGAAAGTAGCCTTTGGCCTTGGCTACATAGAACCCTGCAGCAAGCCTGCTTGTTGTTCAGACTTGCAGACCACAGCAAAGTAGGACAGCACTTTGCGGATGTCACCTGCATGATTGGTATTGGGTGTCCAGTCCAGAGCAACCTTGAGCTGCACCATGGCAAGACTTTCTTATATCCAGTCAGCGTTGACTGAACAAAAGCGCCTACGTGAACAAAGCCCCGGCAAGCAGCGGCGATAGCGTACTCTGCATCCATTAACTGGACGTGATGCAAGCATGACATCAATCAGGCTGTGCTCCGCCTTCACCACAGCATGACAATGTATGACAGGGCCGATGCGTGGAAAGGCGTCACCGGCTTGGCTTCAATCCTACCACACCTATGATCAGCTGTTTGTGCTTCGCCAGCAGAACTGGCTGAGATTGGGGAGGCTCATTTGGGCAGTCAACAACACCTGCCATGGTCGGGCTGCCAGCTGGACTGGGCGAGCAGACTGCGCCTGGCTCGCCTGAGCATGCCTCTTGCAGTCCTTGTCCAGACCCAGATCTGGGCAGTGCCTGGCCGCCGGTCCCTCATGGGACGGGTGACTGGCAAGATCAAGGCAAGCCCATCCGCTGCCTGCGCCAGATGCTGCATGCTTCGGGTGCCAATGTCACCTCTGCATGCCCCCAGAGTTTCTGGGCGACGCCCGGTCCGCCCCATGCAGCAGCAGACCCCAGCTGACTGTGAGGAGGCCCTGTCTCAGGTGCTACTGTGCAACTTTCGCCGCAGCCTGCCCAGCCTTGTGCCAACAAAGCCTGACGCAAGAGGCCTGCTGGCTGCAGGTGCCACCCTGGATGCTGGCGCAGCCAGGCAAGCCCGACAGGAACAGGCAACTGGCCTCCCTGTGCCTCAGCTGCGCGCTGGCAAGGAGAAGGCGGCCCCGGTCGAGGCGCCTGCCAGCGTCACGCATGTGGCAGCTGCAGCGGGTGGCGCCCTCACCGGTCCTGTGGGCGGGCAGCCGTCCACAGGTGTAGCCCTGCTGTGGGCTAGCATTCATGTTTGCGTGTCTTGCTCGGAGCCCACCTCATGGCCTTTTGCCTGCAAGTGGAAGACAGGCGCTGAACTGCTGCCACCTTGCAGGAGCGTGGCCGTCGAGACACCCGCTCAACACCTGGGCCCCACTGCCAGGCTTCTCTTGGGGACCAGCTGGCCCCGTCTCAGACCACTGGGATGCTGACAGCTGGGGAAAGCTTACCAAAGAACTGAGGTGTGCTGTCAGCGACAGTGGCGGGCCCATTGGCTTGGAGAGGGATGCTGCTGTGCATCCAGAGGGTGTCGCATGCCTCAGCATCTCAGGGACACAGAGTGAACCAGTCTGTGTGTTTGGCACATGTCAGCTCAAGCGCCTTTCAGGTGTTCCGCTTGTCACTGCAGGGTCAGCCGCAGTGCTTGCAGAGTCACTTGACGCATGTATTGCCAGCTGAGTGAAGCACCTCAAAAGCTGCTTGGGTGCCACCTGCACAGCCACCTGAGCTGACCATCCCTGCAAAACAGCCTGCTGCTGCAGGGAGTGGGTGGTTCGCCAGATGCCACATGCGCAGCCAGCTGAGTACGGCACGAGTGGCCACAAGGCCCTCTACCTGGGGGAGTTTGAACTGCAGACAGATCACTTTAAGATTCAAGGCTCTGGCAGGCAGCCGACAAGCTTCTTCCTTGTAGATGCTGCCCATGGGCGGCAGGTGGTCACTGCCTGGGAATTTGAGAAGCTGGCAGGTGAGTCAACTCTGCGGGCAGCGTGCACTCAGACCAGCACTGACCAGCACATGGTGACAGTGTCTGTTGGCCATATGCAAATCGAGGCAGCATCACCCTTGTCCCTCTGAGCGCTGGCAACTGCATGGGACCCAGCCTCTATCTGGCTGCACATGACAGGCACTGCCACGATGGTGTGCAGGGCGGGGTCTCAATCGCAACGCCCGCAGGTGTATCATGGTTGGAGGCAAAAGTCTGAAGGACTTGAGTGAAGTGAGTCACAATACCCCTGCAGCAGAGCCCTTGGTGGCAGTGCCTTCTGCGATGCTTGAGCAGTGCTCGGTCCAGCAATTCAGCAGAACACCAGGACTCACTCTGTTTCTACACACAGGGGGCCAGTGGGGCCCCATCTACCCTCGCCGCCCTGGCTAGGCAGTGCCACGAGAAGCTGCAAAAGAAGGTGACAGTGCCAGCCAGCATCATGATCCAGCACCTGCAGACAGGGGCCAGCTGCACTGGCACACACCACCTTGCATGCATTCCCATGCCAGGCTGGCCTGCAGTGCTGTGGAAGCCATGCCTGCCTCTGCGCTGCTAGTCCAGTGGACCAGTAGATGAATGATGCTGCATGACAGCTTGCCTTGAGACAAAGCGCCGTCATCATGTGTCAGGCAGGCAACCACAGCTCCTTGAGCCAATCAGCATGCCCCTTGCAGGCTGCCCAAGCTGCCCAGCAGAACATCTGGACACATGACGAGGTCTTCCATCTGTTCTACGCCATCTTTGAGCATGTGCAGCAGCCGCCACACCTGCTGCCCATCCTGGCCTCCCCGCGGATTGCTGGAAAGAGCACTGCGGAGGCAAGCTGTGCCACCTGCATTCCCTGCTCAGCCGGGCCAGTGGTGCCGCAGCACAGATCGCTGCTCCAGCTGCCAGTCTTGGGCTTGAATGGTGGTGGCAGATGTGATGGCTGTCCTTGAGCCGCCTGAAGCCTGGAGTGTAGCATGCCATGGCCCGGTGCCTGCTGTTTTGCAGGAGATGCGGGTGTGCTCCTGTGAGCCTCCTGCACCCAAGAGGGCCTCTGGAACTTGAACAAGGACTGCTGCTCACCCCATCTGCACCTGCCTCCCAGTCCTGACGACCTGCGTGCGGCCTCTATTCGGAGCAGCCCAATGCGTCTCATCCATTGTTTTCCTGCCTTTGGCAGCAGGCCAGGGGCTGCCTCTTGATCTTGATGTTCCTGGGTGGTGCAGCTTGCAGCTGCAAGCTGCTCGCCTAGCACTGCCACCCCTGAGTCAGCCGTCACCCTGTGCCTGCCTGCAGATGCAGCATGTCCTGGAGGCCATGTGGCTCTGGTGCGCAGCAGTCAAGTGTGGTACAGCACTGCCACGCAACTGTGACGACAGGCCCTGTGCCTACCTGCAGGTCGTGACTTTCCTCGAGGACATGTGGGCCCAGTTTGCGGCAGCCAACACTCGGGTGCCTGGCGCGCAGCCCTGTCCCCCTCGGTTGCGCTGCCTGGACCCCGGCAGCCCCTGGACGTACCAGCTGTGCTGCGCCTACAACCTGTGCCACGAGGCCGCGGGGCAGGCCGGCGCGGGCACCGGCGGGGAGGCCTGGGCTGGCAGCCAGGCCTGCCGCGTCATGCAGGCGGTGTGGACCTTGCCGGCGGCCACGCTGCAGGAGCTGAAGGGGCGCAACCTGACCCCCCAGGAGCTGGGCCTGCAGGTGGTTTGGGGGCAGGCAGAGTGCTGCCTCAGCTCTGAATGGGGATCCTCCAGCCCACCTGTGCAGACCACACACACCTCGTCTGACCTGCAGACACAGCTCCAAGTCAGGGGAGTGTGGTCTCTCAGATGTGATCAGGTTGCCAGCGGCAGCTACTCAGGATGTTGAACCTCTGATTGATACTCCCTTGTGGTCCCCCGCAGGTTCCCGAGGCAGCAGCTGATGCTGGTGCTGGTAGGTCAGTCAGCATGGAGCTCAATAGCTCCCCAGAGCTGTTGTCAGGGCCACCCATTCCCCTGGCAGACCTGCCTCCGCTGCTGGACGATGCAGACGCTCAGCTCCCACCTCAGGGCAGCGGCGCCCCTGAGGCAGACCTGGATCTGGCCATGCATACAAGGCAATTGGCAGGCAGCCTGCCGGGCCTCCAGCAGGGCTGGGAGCGGGCAGGGCAGGTGCCGCGCTGCGTACCAGGGTCTTCGACAGCCTTGCCGAGCACCAGCAGCAGTCAGATGGCAGGCCACCAGGCAGGGGGGGCTCAGCAGCTGCCTGCAGCTCCCTGGAGCAGCAGCCACGAGCTGCAGTCCTCTGGCATTGCCATGGTTCTGAGCGATTCTGCCCAGCTACCAACGTCCACTGCCCCACTGCCCCAAAGCAGCGGGTGTGGGGGCCAGCAGCCAAGCCAGCTGCCTCCTCACTATCCTGAGCAGCCTACTGGTCTGGTGTACAGTACCGGATCGGCCGGCAGTGGCGGGCAGCAGCTGCAGCATGCCATGCTGCCTGCCTCTGGTGCCACCGGGGTCCCCGGGCCGGGTCACCAGCAGCAGGCCATGCTGCCGTGCTCTGGCAGTGGCCAGCTGCCTGAGGCTCAGCACCTGCTGCCTGGCCCAGCCTCCAACGGGAGTGCAGGGCTCCTCCAGGGCCTGCACGAGCACCAGCTGGCAGCCCCCAGCTACTCTGAGGGTGCAGGGCCCAGTCGTGCATCGCATGAGCAGCAGCAGCACATCCCAGCCAGCTCCTCGTACGGGGTGCTGCCGGTCAGCCATGGCCATCAGTCCCGCCCCCCTGGTAACAGCCACGCCGACGACAGATACCACAGCGGTTGGCAGCTGCCAGTTGGCCTGCCTGCCGCCCAGGCTCTGCCCCAGCAGCCAGCCTCAGGAGCTGGCCGCCTGCACTCGGCACTCCAGCCAGCAGGCGACCAGGCCCGGCCGCGGGGAGCCGCACAGGCGGCACCAGCAGACCACGGCGCCCTCTGGAAACCAGCACGGGGCTGCAGGCCTCAGGCACACCTGCCCAGGCATGCACAGCCTGGGCATGCAGAGCCCGGCAGCAGGGAGTCTGACCCAGATGAAGGTGCAATGTGCCCCCCGCAGTCCCCTCAGTCAGAGGCTGACCTGACCCCAATGAGGGCGGCTGGCCTGGAGCGAGAGCTGCACCAGAGAGAGGCTGCCCTGCTCAGGTGGGGAAAGGGCGCCTTTTGTGCAACTGTGCCTGTGGAGTGTGACCAGTAACAATGCCTGGCCTTGCCCGCACACTCCTCTGAGCACCTCTGGCGCGCCCTTTCAGCTGCACAGCATTGCTGTAGCTGCATGGCAAGGCACCTGGGCCACCAAGCAGAAGGACTGCACAGCCCCAACGGCTTCTGTGCTGCCAGGAGCAAGCAAGGGGTCCAGCTTTTCACAGTACAGCCATGAACAAATGTCAGCACCCCAGTCAATGTTGTCACCCTGCTTGACGGCGAAGTCTGACGTTGCCTGGTGCAAGCAGTCAAAGGAGGTTGGCATGCTTGAGGCAGCATGCCCTGTATTCAGATTGCCTCGATGCTGGGCTGCAGGCAGCAGAAGGAGTTGGAGAAGCAGCAGCTGCAGCTGGCCATCCAGAAGCACAAGCTGGAGCAGCGGCGCCTGGCGGCCCAGCTGGCAGCGCAGGGGCGCCTGCTGGCGCAGCAGCAGGCGCAGCTCGACGCAATGCAGCGTGGCGGGGTTGAGGTGAGCCCCCCACACTGTCCTGGAGGGGAGGGTATGACATCAATTTGCTGGCAGGCACTGGGATAAACACTCCCTGTCCTGCTGGAAGCATGCTTCTGCAGCGGGCCAGGGGCAAGCCTGAGCAGGGAGACACCGGGTTTTGCTGCCTCCCTGAGCATTGTGTTGGGTGGCAGCAAGCGCAGCTGGACACTCTGCGGCGAGGTGGTGGTGAAGCCAGCCAACTCAGACTGGATGCCTGCCTCGCCAGTATGCTAGGCTGGACCTGAGAGGCTGCTGATGTACCTGACAGCATGTTGCAGTGGGGCAGTAGGAGAACCGATGAAGTCTCCCCGACATTGTTGCAGTGTGGCGGCGGCCACTCTACGTTCCCCACAGCAGACAATCCCCAGCCAGTCTGTCAGGCACCTTTGGACTGGGATGTAGCTTTGACATGGCAGCATGACCCCAGGAAAGCATCTTACGGTTCCACCCTTGTTGCACACAACAAATTCAGCCTCCCACTGCAGAGCTCGATCGGCCCTCCCAGCTTCGCAAGCGGCGATGCCGCCAACAGCTACGCCCTGCCGCCCCGCCACCGGTCCCGCCCTGTCAGCAATGCCCGTGAACCCCACAGCCAGCCCCACAGCCGAGACGCTAAGGGTACGCGCCCGGCCTCCACCAGCACCCTGTTGACGGCGCGCCAGGCCAGCGGGGCTGCCATGCGCCGCCCACGCAGCGCGGCCCCCGCTGTCAGCATGACCAGCTCCGCGCTGGAGCCTGGCAGCATGAAGCAGGCGCGAGCGGGGCCAGGCAGCTCTGGAAGTGAGCAGGAGGGCGACTGGCAGCCGCTGGAGGGAGGGCCGACAGCTGCTGGGGGTGAGTTCGACTGTGCATTCTTGCGTATGAATTCGGGCAAGCCCACAAAAAGGCTGCGTGCATTACGGCGCCTCACTCAGCTCCGCCAGCAGACTCTCTTTGCGTGATCAGCGCACAGCAGGCAGCACTTCACAGTCACGCCCACCTGCTCATTCTTTCAGGGGGACTCATGTGTTGTGTGGCGCCTGGACAGGCCCAGCAGGTGAAGCTTGCCCAGGCAGCACTGCCTGCAGCAGCAATGGCATGACAATTAAGCTGCTCTCAAGTGCATGTGCAGGCAGTGAGGCTGGGAGGGCAGGCCGTCAGGGCCGGAGTCGCATCAGCAGGAAGGACTCAGTGCAGCTCCATCAGGTGAGATGAGACTCTGGGAGCTTTGAGCCTCTCTTTTTTGAGCCTCTCTGCCATTTTGTGAATGAGGGTGAGGCACCAAGATGCCCGCAAGCACCCTCCCTCACCAGTTTGCCTCATCTGCTGCAGCCTGGGGCAGATGGACGCACATCAGAGAGGTCTGGCGGCAGCTGCTCTGCGCCTTACAGCCACCCATCCAGTCCTGAAGCGTCCCTGCGGGCCGAGATGCTGCGCAGGCACCCGCCTGCTGAGCCCTTGCAGCTGTGCAGGGCAGGGAGCCACGGCAGCAGTGGGCAGGCTGGCAGGGGCAGGAACGATGGCGGCACTGAGCAGCTTGCCAGGGGCGGGAGCCGCAGCGGCAGTGAGCAGCTCGCTAGGGGCAGAAGCCGTGGCGGGGGGCGGGCATCCTGCAGACAAACGCCTGCTGAGCCCTTGCAGCAACACTGGGCCAGCAGCCAAGGCGATGGGCAGCCGCTGAGGGATGGTAGCCATGGCGGCCAGCAGCTGGCCTCCTCGGCAGGCGCTGCGTCCATTGGCGTGCACAGGCAGGCTCAGGCTCACCCTGAGGCTGCAGCTGCAGGCAGGTCACTGCAGGCCACAGAACTGGAGGCTCCTGCTGGTCCAGCTGCAGCTGCGCCTGGACCAGGCCTGGAGCCAGAGCGAGACCCTCTGGAAGACCTGTTCGGGCCTGACGTGCGTGGGCTGGGCGGTGGCCTGCTGAGCGGGTCAGAGGCCGCGCTGCAGCTGCAGTCCTCGGCTGCGTTCTCTGCCGAGGCGCTGCACTTGGAGGGCAGTGGCAGCCAGCCCGACACGGGGGGACCAGGTGAGGGAGCCAGGCCTGCTGTTGTTCGTGGTCGCAGAGGCTGGCGAGCAGTTTCGCTTGGTCTTCACCCGTCCCCTTCCAGCTTCACAAACATGCCGGCACCTGCCAGCTCATGCCACTGTTTTCTGCCATATGCTGCCTGCCTGCATGGCACCACCTGCAGGTTGGCCACAGGTCCTGGCTGTGACCTCCAGTGCAGCTCAGGAGGGCAGGTCATGTCAGGCCCCCTCAGGGCGCTCACTCAGCCGAGTCACACTTTTCTGAGTCCTGGCACCGCCTCTGCAGGTGCAGACAGCTTCCAGGCTGCAGATGCCCTGCCCTCAGAGCCAGCAGCAGCACCAGGAGGTGGAAGCGCGGGCCCCGTGCGGCTGCTGTGGCAGGAGCGGGGCCAGGATCTGCCGGAGCAGACCAAGAAGCGGGCACGCCTGCAGCTGGTGCTCAGACCTGCGTGTGATGCAGTGAGGCAACGCATGGACGCGCTGGGCTGCAAACATACCCTGCGCTTCAATGACACGCGGTGGGTCAGGCAGGTCTGGCGCTGAGTAATTTGTTTGCCCGTCTCTGCCTGTGCGCCAGCTGGGCTGCAAGGTCGCTGTTGCTGAGAGGCAGAGAGGGCTTCAATCTCTTCTTGTCTTAGTGTGGTGTGCAGTGTTTGTGTCTGCAACTGGGTGAGACGCTCGTGAGGTGGGGAGCTGCAAGAGAATCGTCTGGTGTGTTTTTTTTGGAGTGTTCTGGAGCATGCTGGGCTGCAGGACCAATCTGTGCCCTGAGTCAGGCAGCGTGGGTTTCGAGCGTCATGTTCACCCTGTTGTGGCATGCGGGGGCTACAGTGTCATCCAACGCTGCAGAGAGGCACGGGGAGTCAGAAAGCTTTGGTTATGCTTGGATTGCTTGCCGGTGGCTGCTGTTGCAAGAGCTGGGCAGCAACTGTACTCTGCGTCTCGACGAGGCGTGGTGAGGCAATTAATTACTTTTCTGCTTTGCCCTGTGCAGTAGGGCATCGCCGGCAGATGTGCAGTTGTGACTGTGCGCACTGCACAAGATGGAGCCACTCAAGTGCCTCTCTGGCCAGCGCTGCAGCGTCCTGCACCCTGCCTGCCTGCCTTTTGTCTGGGTCATGCTTTGCTTGTCACCACCTGGCTGCCCCTGCAGCAAGATCACCTCAAAGTGCTGCCCTCTGCCTCCACAGGGGTGCTCCATCTGCAGTGCCTTGCTAGAGCAAGGCTGTCTGCAGCAGTCTGAATGCTTGCACTGGTTCAAGTCACCAAAGGGTATGTCCTATTGGACACTAACTGCTGTTCATCCCAATGTGTTGCAGGAGCAGCAAAACCTTTTCAAAGTGCCTGCTCATCATTCTGGGGGACAAATGGAAGGGGCTGCAGCGCGCCTATGAGAGAGGTCACGCAGAGGAGCTGCACTTCCTGGGCCACGTGCAGCACAGCCCACCCGAGGGCCAAGTGGTGCTGTGCTGGCCCGCCACGCAGCTGGATGGGCGGCTCACGGTGAGTCCCTTTGGTGTGGCAGATGACTTGTGATTCCTGCCTATCAACAGCAGGCTTCCAAGGATTGATATTGAACTGGACAGGCGGCCTGCAGTGAGGTGGCACCCTGTGTTGGGGGCTTTCTTGGATGCACTGCAGGTTTGGAGCAGCCCTCCTGAGCCCTGGATGTCAGCAACAGGCATCCCATGGCTGTGCTGGGCTGCTGCACGGCTCAAAGGGAGTCTGACAATGGTCGATTGCCTGAGCGTGCAGCTGCATGCAGAAGGCAGCCTGCTCCTGGGGTGGGCACAGCGCCTGTGATGTGCCAGGCTGCTGTGCAGCTGGACATGGAGGTGACAGTGAGCATGCTTTGTTGCTGCTCCAAGACCGCTCTCCTGGACGCAGCGGCCCAGGGATGGCAGCTGACTGCCTGCTGGTGCAAGTGGGAGTGGCGCTGTACTGTCAGCTGACTCTGCACTGTCATCAGCAGGCCAGATCCTGGTGCTTGACTACCCCAACACACAACATCCTGGGTCTCGGTGGCAGGGCTCACCTGTAATGGTGTCTGGCATGGCTCCCTTGGCACCTGCCTGCCGAGGCAGGTTTGGGAGATGAGGCCTGGCAGACCTGCTTGCGTCTGGTTTAGATCTCTTTCAGTGCCTCTGTGCCCTGCACACACCTTTGGTCTGCATGCATCTGGTCACAATGTTGCCTCATGCTATTCTGCACTGCACACACCCTGCTTCCGCTGCAGGTGGGCCACATGCTGCAGCTGTTGGGCCAGGCCAGGGACGTCCTGGAGCTCAGCTACTGCCTGGGGCCGCCCAGCGAGGGGAGCAGCCTGGGCAGCAACGCCTACAGCCGGCTGCCGGCACCACGACACTCTGAGGCCGGCAGGGCTGCATCAGGAGGTGCTGCTGAGGCTGCAGCCACTCCCCCGCGGCTGGCTGCATCCCTGCTTGCCCCTGCAGCCCCGCCGCTGTCCCTTGCCAGGAGGCGTCAGAGCCACTTGGCAGAGGCCCTGCCGCAATTGACCCTGGATGAGGGCTCACTGCCTGAGGCAGCCCATATGGCTGGCCCTGAGGCTGACGCCCAGGACTGCTGTGCAGCTCACTCCGCAGGCGTCCTGCCGGGGGCTAGAGGCAGCCAGCAGAAGAGCCGTCCTGGCCTTGGCCAGCTGGAGGGCTCAGGCGCTGAGCAGCAGCAGTGCCAGAGGGTGCTGCTGGCCCCAGAGGCGCTGCACATGTCGCCCCTGATGAAGCAGCAGAGCGAGCTGCTGGACGCCCTGCCTGACATGGAGCTGGGCCTGGATCTGGAAGCCGCAGCAGAGGGGCCAGCAGCTGCTGCTGCTCCCCATGGGGCGCCTGCTGCTGCAGCCGAGGCCAGCTCAGATGCACTGGCTGAGCATGGCACTGCTCGGGCCAGGCAGGGCTGGCAGGCGCCTGCCAATAGTGGGGGTGCAGTGGCCATGCAGCTCAGCTTTGGGCGCGTGGGCAGCACCAGGGACGAACCTGCTGCCCAGCACACCGAGGGCGCGGTGGGCCCCGATGGAGGCGGGCAGCCTGCAGCATTCCAGGGCACGGGGGGACCTGGTGGCGAAGGCTCTGCAGGGGGAGGCTTCTGCTTTGCACGAAGCCCCCTGCAGCCCCGCGTCGCCACACAGGTCACCAGTCCCGCCAGGGACTTGGTCCCAAGGGACAGGCGGCCAGCCAAGCGCAAGCGCAGCGCCCAGCGCCCGCTGGGCTCGGAGCCCGGTCAGGGGCCGCTTGGCAGTGAAGTGGTGCAGGTGGGCAGTTCTCTGCACAGTCGCTGCCCCTCCCTGCAAGCTGCAGCATGCAATTTGCATATTTGGTCGAGGTGGGTCTGCGCCATGGCCTGCCCCTGGCAGTGTAATTTCAAACATGCAGGTGGCCGCATGTGAGCCGCAGCAGAATGCTGTCAGAGGCGTGCTGCGGGCTCATTGTGAATGCTGCTCAATCCCTGAGAAGTAGGACAGCCCTGCCTGCAGGCAGTGCACCTCCCCCCCATGCCATGTGACTGCACCCGCCAATCTGGTGCAGCCGAGACCTCAAGGGGGTCCAGGGCTTCTGCTCACATACAGTCTCCCTCATGCAGGCACCTCATGCAGGCAACTCCCTCATGCAGGCTATCATGAGCAGCTGTAGTCCTGACGACGCTGTCAGCAGCAAGCGCTGCAAGTTGCATCGTGCATCTGGGCCATCGGGGGGCAACCTGGGCGGCAGGGGTCCTCCCCGGGCAGGCGGTAATTTGCCGGGCCCCAGGCCACGGGCTGGGCCCCCCTGTAGCAAGGCTTCAGTGGCAGCTGAGAGCAATCTCCTGCACTATGGCGGCAACACTGGCGCTGCGGAGGGTGACGCTGGCCCAGCTGGTCAGCCACGGCAGGATCCAGCCCATCAGACAGATGCTTCTGGCCGGCCAGTAGACAGCAAGCGGGGCCCTGCTGAGGCACCTCCGCTGCCTGCTGGGGCTGGCGACCCACCCTGCCACCCGGACAGGTGGCCAGCCACAAGGTTGCGCACCAGGAGCGCTCGTCAAAAACAGTCTGGCACTCAGCGGGGCCCTGCAGCAGGCCAGCTTGGGGGCAGCGATGCCCCTGCAGCACCACTGCAGCATGCAACTGGAGGGGGGCCGGGGGGCCTCCCAGCCGACCCTGGTCATGGCAGCTCTCCTGACACAGGCGCCAGTGAAGACAATGGAGCCCCAGCTCTGGTTGGGAATGGCAGCACCGAGCCCAGCAGGGCAGGATCATCACTGAGGGCCCTTCACCCCGACCACCGGGAGCGGGCTGGTCCTGCGGGACCTTCTGGGAGGCAGGAGGCACCCCTTGGCAACCCCGGGCAGCCTGACGCTGCAGACGCACCTGCTGCTGCAGATGCTGTCGAGCAAGGTGCGCGGCAGCGCAGACGCCTTGTGCCCAATGCTCATCTTGCCCCTGTCCGTGCCTTGGAGCAACTGCCAGCGGCTGAAGGCTCAAGCAATGCCGCCCACATGGTCACATGCTGAGGCCCGGGTTTATGTCCTGCCGGAGCTGTTGGCTGAGGGTAGACCAGTCGGTTGAGGAGGGACTAGTTGGCTGAGGAGGGAGACCTGGCCTCCCTGGTGGGGGCACGTCGGCCAATCAAGCTGTGTATCTGCTGCAGAGCCCTCTGGTGAGGATGACTGCTGGCCAGCCCGACTGGCAGAGGCTGCCAAGGTCCTGGCGCGCCCAGGGCCCCCTACGCGAGCCACAGAGGCGGCGGCTGCGCTGTTTGAGGAGGCAGCCAGGGCCTTCAGCCAGCGACAGGCTGCTCAGCTTGGGCCGGCAGCAACGGCACCTGCACCGCAGCAGCAGGTGAGTCCCAGCAATGCATGTGCTGGGTGCTGGGGCACAGGGCAGACTTGGAGCAGCTGTGCAACTGGCTGCCAATGGTGTGGATCTGCCTGCCAAAGACGGCATGCCAGTGTGCCAGCTGATCAAACCAAAGCAGCAGCATCAGATCAACGTCTGCAGCGGGTCAACAGGGCAGCTGGTGATCAGCAGCAGCAGGAGGCACAGGCGAGGCTCTGGCAGCACTTCATGATGAGGTTGCATGCCAGGCAGCACCAGGAAGCAGCTGTGCAGCTGTCCTTGCGCGCGCTGAGGAGCTACCCTGTAGGTTTCTGGCATGCTGTCCACCGCGCTGCCCAGAAGCCAACTTCAGGAGTAACATGCTGCTGCAGTGGGCCTACTTGCACCTGTCAGTGCACAGGGTATCAGTCTGGCAAGGGCCTCACACACGCATCACGTGACTGCAACAAGTTAGTCTGGAGAGCACTGCATGGAGCAGGCTACATGTGGGCCCCCAGGTATCATGCAGCGGGCCTGCAACAGCTGGCCCCGCAGGCGCTGCCAAGGTGGGGCCAAGGAGCGGCCTTCAAGTGCAACAACAGCAGCCATTTTGTGTGCTGAAGACTGCTGGCAGTGGAGCCCTGGCAGCAACACACAGGCCAGGCCCTCTGGGCTGCAGCGGTGGCAGGTCACCTGCAGGCAGCCACGCGGCAGCAGTCAGCCTGCAACTCTCGTGTGCATTCGGCCGCAGGTCGCTGGCGAGCTGGCTGGGATGCAGCGGACGGGGGGCCGCCTGCAGGAGCTGCGCGTCGGCACCAGGCAGGCAGCCACCCCTGGTGACCAGGTCATGAGCCCCATCAACCTGGAGGAGATGGAGATCTTCCAGCACAGCGACTCGGGGGACGTCTTCGGCGCCTGGCTGCACAGGGAGAAGGGGCCACGCAGCGCTGGGGGAGGGCCAGGTGGGGGAGGTCCTTGCGTATCTGATCTGAGTGGCAGCTCAGGCCGCACTTTGGGGCCCGAGTGCAAGTGGCGGAGGGGCTCAGTTTGCTGAGGGGCTTTGCTGTTCTGCATCGGGTCAGCTGGCTGCAGAGGCAGATGCTGTGCAGAGCTGCTTGGGGCCGTTCGGGTGGGCAGCAAGGGCCTTTCCTTGCCTGACGCGGTGCTTGCACAGGCCACAGCCAATTGCTGCAGTCTTGAAGGGGAGAGGAAGGCAGGCAGACATTGCCTGCACGGACTTGCTTGGAAGGTGAGGCGCCGCACGCTTGATGTCAAGCCGCCTGTGGACCAACGAACTCTTAGGTGCACTGCAGCAGGGCAGCTTTGTGTCACGGGAAGCTGCTGCATTGGCGACGCAAGGGAAAGACTGGTGTGTGTGCCTGTAGATTTGCATGGAGCACGGAGTTGCGTCTGTCTGTGCTGCCTGCCCTGCATGTGCGGGGCAGCAAGATTGGTGTCTTTTGTGCTGCAGAGCTGAGCCTGCATGGGTGGGCGTCCAGCAGACCTGGCAGTTCCCAGGCAGCGCAGCCACAAGACGCTGCAGCACCCAGCTTTGCCGGCCATCTGGACCTGCCAGGCCCCAAGAGGGACGCTCAGGAGCGCTCAAGGCAGCCATATACCCTCCAAGTGAGCCCGTCTGCAAGCCGCGTGAAGCACTGTTCAAGCTGCTGAGCTACTTGTTCCCTCTGAGGCACTCCAGCAGTGTGCGGCAGGTCACGAACGACCATAGGCCACTCAGCGGTCCTCCTGCCACCTGCCTGCAGACGCCGCAGATGGAGGAACCGGGCTCTGGCTCGCAACCCGCAGTGCGCTGGCCTGGCAATGCCCAGGGCAAAGGCAAGTCACGGCTGGGACAGGGTGCCCTCAGCACAGCCACACCTTACGATGAGCTCGGCTCGTTGCTGGGCAGCTGTGACAGCCTGTTTGGGCCAGCTGGCACGTCACTGGATGCCCACTGGGGCATCACTCCCTGCAGTGGACCCTCAGAGACCACCCCTGCAGGCTTCCATGCAGCTGCCCCTTTCCATGCTCTATTTCACAAGTAGTGGCAGTGGCCCATCGCTTTTACCTTTCCGCTGTAACCAACAGTCTGCATGCGAGTGGACCTGACCTGGGCTGTGCATAGGAATGGTTTGAGCTCATTCTTGTGTCTCTCCTCAATGAAGCTTTCAGTGTACTTCAAACGTGCTGCTTTTCATCTCTGAGACTTTCAGCAGTTTGTGCATCAAGTACATGTCTATTTTCTGATGTTTCACACCGTTAGAACGAGTTCCACTCACTGCCCCGACCGCCCAGATCCACCCCTAGCGGAATGCTGATTGCCCTTGCGCCGCCACCTCCAGTGAAGCCAGGCCCGCGTTTATTTGCGGTGGCAATGCCATTGCGGACAGTCTCTTGAGCACCCCACAGGCTTATGTATGAGGCGACAGCATCCAATTGCTGCACGTACTGCTGCTCTGTGAGGGCGAAGCTCTGCTGCTCCAGGAACTTCCACATCACTTGGACGTAGACCCTGCATGTAAGCAACCGTGACGTGACAGCCACAAACTCCAGGACATGCAAGCGTTTGTGCACAGCTTTCCACGAGTGAGGAGGGCACGGTGCCTCCATGCTGCAGCTCAGAGTGCAGTCTGCCGACCCACCGATTCCCTCTCCTGTGGAGTCTGCAGTCATAGCTGCGTCCCCACTTCTGCCAGATGAGCTGGCGCAACTCAGTGCCGCTGAAGGTGTGACTCTGAGAGAAGCTGCGTGTCAGCTGGGCCCGTGCCTGCTCCACGGAGGCAGCTTCACCATCGTCACTCGACAGGTCTGCAGCACAGCTTGAACTGCTCGGCAAACAGTTGTGAGGACAGCCTGGCCTGGCTGGGATTTGGAGGGGACAAGCTTGGCAGACAGGTGCAGATCTCATGCAATTGTCAAACTACTGACTAGATGCCACACTCTGTGACTGGCAGCTGCTCTGAGGCTGGCAGGGAGGAGAGGGCAGCAAATGCTTGCCTGCTTTCAGGTGCAGGCCTCTTGTCCACCGAAGCCTGGGCCGCAGACAGCATTTTTGCCGCTGGCGCAGGGCTCCTAGGCTGGCCAGCCTATGCCTTGCTGACAGGCAGGTGTTGTGCAGTGCATGCTGACATTGCATAGCATTTCGAGCCATGGAGGAACTCAGTCCAGCAGATCCTCTGCGACCTGAATCCAATGAGGACGTGCTGCACACGCAACAAAACTCATTGAGATGGCACTCGAATTATGACAATCACATTTCCACCATGAAATTGGTTGCACTGGTCAGGTGAGGCACCTCTTCTGCCAGATGGATGACTGCCAGACCATGGTCTATAGCTGAGTTGCATGCTCAGTGCAGTGGTGGCAAGGACTCTTGCTACAATATGATGCTGTGCAAACAGCACGGGCACGAGATTGTGGCGCTGGCAAATCTACTGCCTGCTGAGGAGGAGATCGATGAGCTGGACAGCTACATGTACCAGACTGTGGGGCACCAGCTGGTGGCAGCCTATGCGGAGTGCATGGGCCTTCCACTGCTGCGCAGGCGGCTCACCGGCACTGCCAAACGCCAGGTGAGGCAAACTTCACAACGCTACGATGACACCTGGCAGACAAGAGATTGCTGCAGCTGAGTGCTGGGGATGTGCATAAGACACAGCCATGTCCAGAGTGTTTGTGCCCTTGCCACCCAACGCAGCTTACTGGCGATGCCAAGCCCCACGTGTGGAACCCATTGCTGCATGCCAGACCAGCACAGCTGTTGTGCTGATTGTCGATAAGCTGCAGTCTGTTGGGGGAGGCTGCTGGTGTGCTTTGTGGCCGGACGGTGCGCCACCTGGCATCCACAACCTCCCACTGGGCAGCTCCCTGCATGCAGTCCGCAGAAGCACTGCACAGTTCGTATGAAAGCTGCAATGGAGCAATGTTGCTGGCAGACTGTTGCATCACCTGCCTGAGGGCTGCAGTGGAATGCGCATGAATCTCTGACCAGCGCATCATGATGTGGTGCTTGGGCTGTGCCCCACATACTGCCACAGGGGACCAGCAGTCTAGAGAGACCCAACAAACAGACGGCTGCCCCTCCTGCAGGAGATGACATACGAGGAGACTGCAGGAGATGAGGTGGAGGACTTGCTGGCCCTCCTGGCTTTTGCCAAGCAACTCCACCCAGAGATTGAGGCTGTGTCATCTGGAGCCATCGCCTCAGACTACCAGCGCCTGCGTGTGGAGCATGTGAGGGGCCCTTGCTGTTCCAGTACCCCTTTGCAGTGCCTGGCGAGAGCTTGAGTTCCAACAACATTGCAGCCTGCCCGCAGTATCCACTTGCATCTCAGCATGCACGCAGCTTAGTGAGGCCCTTGGAACAGACTTTCCTGCAGTGCCCCCAGCGCTGCACCTGCCTGCCTGCCAGGCTGCGCACCTGACTGTCTGCAGGCACTCTGACCCTGCTCTGCAGTGCTTCTCGAACTGCTGGGCAGCTGACGGCTGCGCCTGCCTGCCTGCCAGGTGTGCACCCGCCTGGGCTTGGTGTCCCTGGCCTACATGTGGCACCAGCCCCAGCAGTTCCTCCTGCAGTCCATGATTGCTGGGGGCGTGCATGCCGTGCTGGTCAAGGTGGCGGCCATGGGCTTGCAGCCGGGCAGGCACCTGGGCAGGAGCCTGCGGGAGGTGCAGCCAGCCCTGCAGCGCTTGGCCAGGTGCAACCCTGCTGCAGCATTGCCTGCAGACGGCATGAGAGGGCCACTGAGTGTGGGGTGGACGGGCAGGGGAACTCGGTGGCTGCTGACGACCTGCTGCAAAGGATGCACTACTGCAGCACACACTCGTTCATCTGCGGCCCATTGGCTGCAGCCCAGCACTGATGTTCAGCTGCAGCGCTACTTGACCCGCTGCCAGCAAGTCACTGCTGCAGTGCTTGGTCTCAGCTGACCCCTCTGAGGTCCAGACCAGCATGCAAGAGGCAGACACGGCAGCCAGCAGCGCTGCACTGCTCTCCTTGTCCATTCATAGCTGCAGTACCAGCTGCAATGCTGGCCGTGCAGGGGTGCACAGGCTGCGTCCCCTACTTGGCGGTGTCCTCCACCAAGCCAGTGCTGGAGGGGCTGTGCCTGCTGCAGATGACTCACTGGCGGCACCCAATGCCCACCAGCTTGCCTTGCGCCCTGCAGGAGGCTAACTGCAACATCTGCGTCAGTGAGTCTGTGCCTGACATCAGAAAGGGCATGCATGCTCTACATGCAACCACCAGCCCCTTCCGGCGCCCTGCAGGAAGTGCGGCTGCAGGCTCGGTGTGGAGGGGCAAGTGCCAGCTCCTTCACAATGGCTGAGACAGAAGTAAAGAAGTCAGAAGCCAGCCTGCGCCCACCAGCCTTCCCTGTGCCTGCAGGGACTATGGGTGTAATGTCTGCGGGGAGGGGGGCGAGTATGAGACCCTGGTACTGGACTGCCCCCTGTTCCAGCACGCAAGGGTTGTGCTGGATGAGTGGCAGACCCGCCTGCACTCGCCCGACACCTTTGCCCCTGTGGGGGTGCTGCATCCAGTCAGCTTCCACACACAACTCAAGGGACTCTGCGCACAGTCCGCAGCAGACGTGGCAGGTGGAGAGCCTGCTCCTGCGCAGCACCAGGCAGCTGCTGAGGCAGGCCTGGCTGTGCCTGGCCTGGCCCAAATCGTCGATGTCCCCCAATCATTCGACCCAGCACCGATGCTGCGGCAGCCCCGGCAGGGCTCAGGTGCAGCCAGGGCAGCACTGCAGTGCGGCACGCGGCTCTGGCAGGGCGCCACTTGCTGTAGGTGAGGACCAGCAGGCTGAGGCCGTCCTGCCAGTGGTGCCTTTCTGCTGGCACAACCCAGTGTGCACATGATGATGGGCAGTCCCTTCATCCTGTGCCTTGTGCAGAGCTGCTTGGTCTGCCTCCCTGCTGATGCCAGCTGAGGAGGACATACGCACACCTCTGTGCAGGCTGCAGGCCGCTGTTTCCTTACAGGAGGAGAGTGTTCCAGTCACGCCAGAGCTCACGGGTGCAGCAGTCCACATGGCCCTGGACGCAGTGGCAGCAGGTGACAGCGTCAGATGCTTGTTTCTTGAAAGGCGGTCGAGGAGGGTGCTGTTCCCAAGCAAAACAAACCCCTGGATGCTCAGTGCTGCGCTGCCTGCTGCAAGCCTCTGCTGCTTGAACGCTCAGCCCGGACACCTGCACCTGTCACAGTCAGAGCCCTCCCAACCTGCCCAACCAGGCACCTGCACAGACCTCCCTCTGCGCTCAAGCTCTGCAGCTGCACCCTGCAGGGGCGGGAGCCTGCAGCCTGAGCCTGGCAGACGCCCTCTTTGTGCACCTGCACCTCGTCACGCTGCAGCACTTTGCCGCCGCCAACGCTGCCTACTGCTGCCACCTGCCCGCCACGCAGCCTGCTGCCAGGGCCTGCGTGCAGCTGCCCCTGGGGCCCCAAGGGGTGGTCATGGCCGACCTGCTGCTGCCCGCCCAGCCAGGTGCGCTCCTTCCAGGCAAAAGATGTCGCAGCAGAGCGCCCTGCTCATGGTGCAGCACCAGCCCAGGCTGGCTGATTTGCTCAGAGGTGCTGATGTACACTGCTCGACTCCCACGTAGCTTTCCGCATGCTGGGCTTCTCCTGACCTGCTCAGCACGTAGAGAGCGATGCCTTGGTCGCGCACGCCATCCCAGTGCCATCCCCACTGAACATGCCAGCCACCCCCGTGTCCACGCCAGAGGACCTGCCAGTTGCAGACTGTTCTAGTGGGGCCCAATCCCTCATTGGAAGCAATATCACGCGACCCTGCAGGCAGCGCTGCGCGGCGTGTCCTCCACGTGCAGAGCATCAGTGCCTGGGCTCCCAGCTGCATCGGTCCGTACAGCCAGGCCTGCAGTGCCCATGGGATCGTCCACTTTGCGGGTCAGCTTGGGCTGGACCCTCCCACCATGCAGCTGGTTGAGGGTGGGCTCGAGGCGGAGTTTGCCAGGTCAGGCTTCTGGTTGCAGCCTGTTGCCATGTTACACACAGGGGTTTGCATATCTGCCTCTGCTGCCCCGAGGGGGCCTGCGGCTTTACATGGCAGGACCTCCCGAGGCAGCAAGTACTGGTGCAGTTGAGTCAGCTTTGCTGCAAGATGCCGGTCCAAACAGCTGCTGGCCAGAGCAGCTCAAAGAAGCAATGTCTCCCTTAATGCTGCAGGGCTTGTGCAAGCTGCCAGGCAGTGGCAGTGGCAATCAACAGCAGTCTGCCTCAGGCCATGCTGACTGCCATCATTTATGTGGCAAGCAGCGCAGCCACGCCAGCAGGGCTTCAGCAGCTACGCTGCATGCTTTCTGAATGGCTGAAGTCACCGTCTGCTGCCACGACGGCCTCCGAGGTCACAGCAGCAACTGCAGCCGACTTGGAAGACGATGATGCTGCTGCTGCAAGCAGCGTGCCACCTGATAGCTACCTGCAGGCGCCAACTGTCCCTGACAGCTGGTGTCCAATAGTGACCATTGTGGCAGTTCCAGTGCTGCCTAAGGGAGCGCTGGTGGAAGTGCAGCCTACTGCTGTGAGGGCATCAGGTGGGCCCAGTAATGAAAGATGCATTGCAGGGCTCGCAGTCTCTTGCTGTGAGGTCGTCAGGCGGGGCCACCAACAACGTGTGCATTGCTGCCGCGGCTAGCACCTGGGTGCTGTGCTAGCTTCAGGTGGGCCCAGCAACACCAGGTGCATCTGCTGGCCTGGCAGGGGCTGCCTGCGATCACTTGATTGTTGCTAAATGTAGCATAGGTATATGCATGAGCATTGGTGAGCAGCCTGCTGGGCTGTCATCAAGGGACTGGGTCCAGGAAGTACAACCCTGCAGTTATTGCCAGAGCTGGATGCAGGTTGATTCTGGCCACCCCTCTGATCTCTCAGCGGCACCTGACTGCCTATACGTGCACCTGGGAAGTGCTTACAGCACTGGCACCGGCAGACACAATGTCCAACGACTAGTCAATGTTGAGGGTCTGTTGCAGGCGGCTGGCCTCGCTGGCCCAGCAGCCTGCGGCGCGCACATGTCACCCTGGACGCTGGAGCCTGCGCCAGCCTGACCTCGCCAGGCAGCTTCCTGGCTTGCCAGGCAAGCCTGCCAGTAGGTGTGTCAGCTACCCTCAGGCCTTCCCTGGAGAGCATTCTGGCATGGATGGATGAGGCTCTCGATGAGGCCCAGCTGGCCTGGACAGACGTTGCAGATGCCCGCTGCTTCTGTGGCTGCCAGCACCACAGCCTCAGAGAAGCTCAGGCTGCGCTGCAGGCTGCAGCCAGCTCTCAGTTTGGTCCAGACAATGCGTTGGACCTGCCGTCACTCTTCACAGTGCTGCCAGTGGACTCTGTCGGTTGTGTACATGCTGACGAGTCCTCACTACTGCTGCTGTTGACTGCCTGGAGTCCACAGGAAGCTCCACAGGAGGTGCCCTTGTGGTCTGGGCACTAACAACTGATGGACATGACACATGTGCACGCGAGGGGGAGCTGAAGCATCCAGAGCTGGGCTGACCCCGGATCTGCTCTGAGTGGCTGGCCTGACAGCCACGCACCAATGCCTGATGATGCAGTTCCCAGCTGGACTCAGAGTTTGTTGAACGTGATGCACAGTGTTTACTCAATAGCAGCTGTCAGAGCATGCAGTTGAAGGTCTGTGTGGCACACATCAGATGCGAGCTGGCTGCCACAGACATAAGCTTCGTACTTGAGCGCCAGGTCCTGTTTGCAGCCTGCAAGGCTGGCCATGGTAAGCCACACAACAGCTTGTCTGTTTCTGCGCTTCATCATACTCGAACAATGTAAGTCACACATATGCATGGTTGGGTCCAGCACCTGCTTTGCTGCCTGCCAGTCTGCAGCAGTTGAATGAGCCTGACCCTGCAGGCAGGTGCCAGCCGTCACAGTGGCCTCCATGGGGTCCAGCTGGAGCTCAACAAGGCCGCAGAACAACAGCTTCAGGGCGTCACTCCCCTGCAGCTTGCTCAGCTGGACACGTGGCTGCTTGCGCTGCCTTCATCCCTTCCCAGGGGCCATGTTCTTAGGGATCTGGGAACCACAGTCTTGTGGCCTTGCTCGGCCCTGTACAAGGAATACGCAGTTCAGATAGCACAGCCCCATGCCACCTTGAGTTGCAACCAGCAACCAGCAACGCTGACGGTTGGGCTGGCCTGGCCAGTGCAAAATGCTGAGAACACCAGCATCTGGCGCGTATGTTGCAGCCCAGGAGGTGGAGTGCCAGACATGCCAAGAAACCATGCAGACAGCGACCAGAGGTAAACTTTGCAGCCATGCCCATGTCCCCTTGCTGGCTCAGTCTTGAACTGCTGTCCTGTTGATGGAGAGGCTGAGGCATCCCCACTGCTACACCGCACAGCTAGTGTCCAATAGATTGACTCTCATTGCTTGTACAACCCAATTGCGAGGCCTCCGCATGGCCTCCTGAGGCATCTAGCCAGTCTACATGAGCTCCACCACATTCAAGCTAGAGTCTCCTGATTTGATGGTTTTGGTAACAGGTTTTGGCGGCACTTTAGCAAACACTGTGAAGCAGCTCATAGGGCCCCAGCTGTGGCCTGTTTCAACACGATAATGAAAAGGAAAATAAATAAGGACCTATGGGGTTTCCAACTGCCAACCGTCGAGCTTTCACACACACAACAGATAGCTGATCCCCCACTAGCACTCTAGCTCATCTCGCCTTGTGCCTTTTGGCCCTTCAGCTCTCAACTTTCAATTATGATGTTTTCCAAGTTGGCATGCACCGGTCTGCTGGCTTCAGCCGTGGTGGTAAGTGTGGGGCTGTGCGGTTCAGCTGGACCGGGCTGCGAGCACCGACTCGACTGTCTCCTGCTCGGCCGCATTGCGTCGCCTGACCGCTTTTGCTGACTCTGCAGGCGCAGGCACAGGGAACCACCGTCAGCACTGACTCTGGTGAGTCCTTTGCAGTTCTGAACGTACTTTGACCACTACTGCCAAACCCCCCAAGTGCTGAGTGTGGTGGCGCCCACTGCGCTGCGTTGCTGGCAAATGTTTGCCACAAGTCCAAGCTGCCAGGGCGTTTAGGTGGCGATTTGCGGCTGCACTGACTGTGTGCACGCCTGCCACCTGGCGCTCAGCGGTTGCATAGGCCTTGGTAGTTGCTGTACCTGAGCATCCCCCTGTGGCTCTGCAGGTATGAGGCGCCTCCTGCAGGACCCCACAGGCGCCCCCGGGACACAGGCACCCACCCCACCAGTGACAGAGGCGCCACCCTCGACCACAGCTGCACCAGTTGGTGAGTACACACCACCACACATGCAGTGAACGTGCTCCAAACGCACAGTGCTCCTTTGCCAGCAGTTCCTGCTGATGCTGACTTTTTCAGGGAGCTCAGAACTCTGTGGCCCAGGCATCTGACTGTTCCCTGTTCGCCTGTAGGCACCACTGCTCCTGCTGCTACTCCCGCTCCAGCTGGGGGCATCAATGGAAACTTCCAGGTCAACAGTGGCAACACGAACAACACTACCTCTGTAGACAACAATGGTGTAGTCAACAGCTCAATAAATTCACCTTCGAATAACAACAACACGATTGGCAGCAAGTGAGTGGCTTGCCCTGCTGCTGAGCTACACTTTTGCGTGAGGTCTCTGCCCACATCCATCATTGCTGCTGCGGGCTGGGCTGATGCTGCTGTGATGCGGTTGGGAAATCTGTACTTTGCATCCCACGCCTGCACTTCGCAACCCACCAAGAAGTCACCAAGGCTGACACCTTCCTTGCCTGCCTGCAGCAATGTCTACATCAACTATGTGAATGAGGTCACTTCACAAATCATCTCTGAGTACTACAACACCAGCTCGACCACGTACAATTACACTGAGATCCAGCAGATTGTGCAGCAGATTGTGAATGAACCTGGCAGCCAGGCAGTGCTTCCTGGCACAGACGTCACCATCTCTGCCCAGGGTGAGCATGTGCTTGGGGCTTGTCAGCCTGTTCAGATGTGCCCCTGTCTGTGTTGCACTGCCACTCTTGGGTAAGTGGCACACCTGCCAGGAGCAGCTGCTTCTGAAAGCTGACTTGGGAAGCTGCTTGACATTCTCTAATATGCACTCTGTGCTGTGCTGCAGGGTCCTCTGGTTCGATTAGCCAGGTGGTTGCCACGACCGACTCTGGCTCCAGCACCACTGTGGGCGGCAGCACCACCGCCACCACCAGCAGCATGGCCTCTCCTGACGGCAGCGTCTACACCAGCGGCAACCAGACCTGCAGCAACTACACTGCCTGCGTCTTTGACCCTGAGGTGGTTGCCGGGCTGGACGTGCTGAGCCTGATGGTCCAGCTGGCTGACTGCCGCAGTTACGCCTCCTCTTAGTTGGTGGGCATCATCAAGCTGCCTTGTCCCCATTTTGTGAGAGCGCTGTCCTGTGGGAGACACGTTTTGTACATACTTGTGCCTGGGCCCCCCTTGACAAATGATGCATGATTGCCCTTCCTCTCCATTTTCATGGCCCTTCCCCTTTCGTTCCATTCTAGCATTGCCCCTCTTCCTCTTCATGTGGACAGAGCCCCTCTTCTCCTCCCTTGTGCTAGGGCCCTCCCTGGAAAGTCTTCAGTGTTTTGATGAGCCATGCCTCCCACCTTCCTGCACATGCCAGGTGGTCTTGCCTGCTGCGCAAGGACCATGCATCCACAGTACATGCCGCTGTAAACAGATGAAGCACCAGAAACAAAACTGGCAGCACCGGGCTGGGCAACAACTAGCCCTGGAATTTCCCAGGCACAGGTGGCAAATTGCACTGCAGCTGGGTCTCGTATCAGTGGTGAGCCTCAAGAACAGTTCACCTGTCTGGCGCAGAGCTTGCAAACAACAGCACACCCAGTGCTTGCACAGATGCCCAGGGTTGGTGGCATGCTGAGGTATAAGCCTTCGTCACCTTCCAGCTCGAGGAGCTGGGTCAAGCCCTACCACATGTTCACTCAACATTGAACAAGTTCATTGGAAGGAGACAACCTAAGGGTGGAGTGCATGATGTACACGCACCAAAGCATCTCTCGCGGTGCAGTCAGACGCAGCACTAGACAAAATTCATGCACAACTTTTGGCCGCAGAGGAGCCGCGCTTCATGCCTCTGACTTCTGCTCTTCCTTCTTCTCTGCCTTAGCACCTTCATTGCTGCCAGCTTCCTTCTTCTTAGCTGCTGCTCCTGCAGCCTTCTTCTTGGCTGCAGCAGCACCGCCCTTCTTGCCTCCCTTCTTCTTGTCCTCAGCCCCCGGCATTGACGCCACCTTGATCTGCACACCAGCAGGGGCATGCCTCAGCAGAGCTGGGCTGCACAGCTCCAGCAGGACCTCCTTTGCATGCGGTGAGTCCACCCCCAGCGGTGCCCTCCAGGACCTTGCCTTCACCAAATCGGAAAGCAAGCTGCGCACCTCTCGTCTGGGTGCACTAAACTCCAGCTTGGCCTTGCAATTCCCGCAGTCCAGTTGATTGACCTCACGATTGCCCTTGACTGTCAGAATATCGCCAAAGTAGGTCGAGCTTGTTGTGCCGCAATTTGGGCACTGTCCCTGCAGTTAGCAGCACATGTCAGCAAATACGAAAGCCCAGCCAGCTGCATCCATGCACTGCAAACAGCTTGCTGCCTGACATTGCAGCATGCCATGCTGAAGGTCGCTGCCCATGGCAGCCGCAAAGCCCAGTGCATGGACTCGGCAGGTCCAGCACATGTCAGGCCGCCAAGACAGCGCACTGGAGCTCTGCCCCTTATGACACGAAGTGTCACTGCAGATGCCTCTCACCCTCAGGATGAGGTTGTCCTTGAAGATGAAGTTGGTGATGCTGGCCACAAACACAAACACGACTGGGAGAACAGCGCCCCATGTGAACGCAATGCCATAGGGCTCAGGCAGCTCCAGCAGGTTGGTTATCCGGAAGCCAGTGAAGTCATCGAGCAGGAAGAGAGCCAGCAGCACCTGCATGGGCAACCGCTCAAGAGCTCGAGACTCCAGCTGAAACAAATTGGGGCAGGGACCTGCCAAGCCAGGCACAAACATGGGGTAGGCAGGGTACCTGGTGAGGGTCATGGCAAGTTGGGATGAGCAGAGATGAACCCCGCCAGAAGTTGCTGCTCGAAGACAATACCAGACATATGATATGATACAAGATCATGCAGCTGCAGCAAGCTGGGACAAGCAGGGCACTGCTGAGCGCAAGATTGGGGCTTCCACTGACCCCGACAGCAGCGGGAATGTTGAGGGCCGTCATCTTGATGTAGTCAGGGGCAGCGTCTGAGTACATGTTGCCTGAGCGAAGGCTGCATCGGGGGCCCTGCAGTGGCAGCATGGACAGCCTCAAATGGGACAGCCACAGCGTCGAGCACAGAGACGACTGGACACTGAGGCCTGGAATCACACAGGGCGTGTTTGCATGCGCCTTTAAGACATGGTGTGTGGGGCTGTGCAGCTTGGGCTGAACGCATCAGGCACCGGTGTCCCAGAGCACAAGAGCGCCATATATAAGTTTGCCAGCTGGGAAACGATTGAGCTGCAAGAGGGAGTCGCAGAGATGCACAACGCCGCCGGGGCTCAGCAGTAGGGTGGAGCTCCGACCGCACTGGGGACCCAGCAGCCCAAATGCTGAACTTCAGCAAACCCTGACCCCGTCCATGCAACCTGTCACGCCTTGCAGGCTGCACAGGGTTACCTGGGAAATCACGAGGCTGCCCTTTGTCCGTAGCTCGTTCTTGATGTCATCATACTCCTGGTCTGACATGATGGGCTTGCCGGCCTGCTGAGCCATGGAGGCTTGCATGAACTTCTTCTCAGTCGAGCTGTACAGCAGGGCGTTGGAATGAGGTCAGTCGGTAGCTGCACATGAGGGCAAGGGCTGCTCCAGCTCTGGGGGACGTGGCATCCTAGAGCCTGTAGGCTGCTGCACCCTGGTCTCGCATCTCTCAGGCTTGTGGCACGCTGTGCCTGGGACTGAGCTCGCTGCCACAAGATTTTGCTGCGACATCTGGCCTGGCCATGTCATGGAGGATGCTGGAAACACTTCCTGACAAGTAGCAGCACCATGCCGCCATCCCAGCCCAGCAATCATGCCTTGCATACCTCTGCTCCGGGTCCAGGCTGTCCATCATTCTCAAGGTCAAGGACCCCAGGAAGCAATGTATGCTAGTAGCCAGGTTGAGGCTGACCTGAGAATGGCAACCTTGCTGCCCTCCCAGAGCAGCTCTTCCTTCAGGTTGTCAAACTCCTCGTTGCCCATCATCGGCTGTTTGTCGTAATAGAAGGACTGCAGGGGCACATGTCAAGCTCAGCAGCGCTTTGCCAGGCGGCCTCCTAGCTGCACGCACACAGCTTGGCGTCGAGGCTTGACCAGGCTGGTACAGAGCCAGGTGGCAAGGGCCGAGTGATCACAGGGGACAGGAGCAGCGAGCTGATCTGACTCGCCAACAACTGGAGCAGAGTCAGGGCGCAGGCAAGACGTGGCCACAACAAAAATGTTTGTAGCAAGCTCATGCAACTCAGGTGGAGAATGCTGGCTGTGCTGACACAGAGCAAGTTGCCATGCCATGCAGTCGTTGCTCATCATGCGGCTTTGCTGGCCAGGCCTAGACTGCAGACTGCTGAGCACTTACCCGCAGAGCATCCATGAATAGTGCCTCCTTCTCTCCCAAACTCATACGAGCCTTTGGGCGTTTTCCCTGCAGGCACAGCATCAACAGAACGCTGCTGCTTCTGTGTGAATGTGTGGCAAAAGCTGCATGATGTCACAAAACCACCAACAAGACAGGTGCTGGAATGGCTTGCGCACAGAGGCTGCCAATGGGTGTGGCAGGTGCAGTGCACCAGCACCCAACTTCCCAGCACTCACCGCTGGGTCTAGATTACAGTACTCAAGCACATTGTCGTCAATGATGTCAAAAGCCTCCTTTACATTTGCTACTCCTTGCTGCACCGCCTTGTTCACAGCTTCACCCGCTCTCTGGAAGCCCTCTGCGGCGCCTGACCCTGTGCAGGTGATGCAGAGTCTGGTCAGGCCTGTTGCCCATCTGAAGCACTCATTGCGCACATGCAGCACAGCTCTGACTTGCCTGTCTCTTGCTTTTGCTCTGCTGCAACAATGGTGCACCTTCGTGGTCTGGCAGGGCTTCGCAAGGCATGCCTGCAGGGCTGGCAGCCCAAGGAGGGCAGTGCCAAGGGGGTTGCCAAACAGCCTCGGCTGAGCTGCATGACAGGCTGGTGTTGCAGGGGCAGGCTGTGCATCCTGGATCGATTATCGCAGCAGAAGCTCTCGAATGACGTCAGATCAGGTGGGGTCCCCAAGTGCTTCTAGGTCATCGCAGCCGTCTCTTTGTCCACTCAGAAGTAAGCAGACCTTTGGGGCGAGAGGCCTGCTCGGTCGAGGTGAGAACCCTACCAGATCTAGGAGCTGCGAGACTCTTGCTCCCTGACTTTGCTGGCCCAGCGATCTGCTGCACCAAGAGCTTCTTGATAACTTAGATAGGGCTGCAAGGAGTCAAGCTGCAAAGCGAGCAAGCCTGCACATGGCAGGCAGCATGCTTGGCCAAAGGCTTCGCTCAGCAAGCTTCAGGCAGCCCCAATGATGGGTGCAAGGCAGCAGCCAGAACTGTGCCAGATGCATGACCAGAACTATGCTCAACCAGATCTCAGCTAGGATTGTGGCCCGCCACCAGCCAGCAGCAGTGCACACCCGGCAGGCGGCCTCCCTCCCTGGCCACTCAGGATTTGGTCACGCTGCAGATGGCAAAGGAGGGGCGCCCTTCCAGGGACCGTGCCACCAAGAAGGCAGTGACCCGGGAGTACACCATCAACCTGCATAAGCGCCTGCACAACATCACCTTCAAGAAGAAAGCGCCGCGAGCTGTGAAGGAGATTCGCAAGTTCGCCCAGCAGCACATGAAGACGTCTGACGTCAGGCTGGATGTCAAGCTCAACAAGGCAGTATGGATGCGGGTGAGTGGTCATGCGGGCGGCAGGGTACGGTTGGTTGAAGCCGAGGGCGGAAGTTGGTTGCAGCTGAGGGTGGCGGGGTTTGGATGGGTGCAGCTGGCTTCAAAGTCCATAGAACGCGACATGAAGCCAGACCAGTGGAGGTGGGGTTGCTGTGCACATGTCTGCTGGGGCACTGTGGCTGGCACGACAGGATGCTGCACTGCTCCAGTGCTGCATGGTGTAACATGGTGCCAGGGGCTGGGATGCCGGTCTGGCCATGCAGTCTCAGCAGCTGGCAACGGCGCAGTACTGCTCTAGACACCCTTGGCAGTGAGGTCCAGGGTGGCTCTGGAGGCGGGTTTGAGGGGCAGCACCAGAGGCATTTGTTGCCAAATGTCCGACTGCAGGGTACCCTGTGGAGGTGTTACACCCTGTCCCTCTCGGCACTGACCCTGTTTGGCAGCACACAGCCCTCTGGAGCGGGCGTCAGGGGTGCAGTGTGTGCCCGCGCCTCCCCCACTCAGAGGAGGACGGCTGCAAGGCAGATTGTGTGCTGTTGCAGGGCATCAGGAATGTCCCCACCCGCCTCAGGATCCAGATCCAGCGGCGGCGGAATGATGATGAGGATGCAAAGGTGAGCCCCCTGTGGGGACATGCCTGCTGCTTGGCTCCCTGCGTAGTCGTCAAAGGTTTAGTGCTCGATAGCAGACTCTGCTGCATGCCTCCATGTCTGCCTGCTTTCTGCCTTGAAGCCGCCTTTGATGGTGCTGCAGCGGTGGCTAGTATTGCACATCTGTACTTGCATCACTGAAGCACCTGCTTGTGCGGTGCCACTGGCTGTTCTGCAGCCATGCCCTGCACCTTCTGGCAGCAGCGCTGGCTGACTACTGCCCACTTGCAGGAGGAGTTCTACTCCTATGTGACAACAGCAGACAGCCAGGAGACCAAGGGCAAGACAAACATCACTATCGAGGACAGCTAGATGCATGGCTGCCATGTCCAGCATCCTTGAAATTTGTTCACCGTGCCCTGTAACCCAGCCCGCTCCTGCAGTGATAAAGGCATGGCCCAACTCTTGCTGTGCAGCATTGCCTAGCTGGGCGCTGTGCCACCTAGCTTTGCACCATCCATTGCAGTCCTTTCCAGGCTCACTGCCACAAATCTGGTTCGTGGTCCCACCTTGCTTTGTGGTCAGACAAGCTCCAGTTCTGCACAGCATTCCAGCCTTTGGGTGAGCCCTGCCCTGCATCCCTTCCTGTGGAAAGCTTTGCAGCAGCCCACACTTGATGAGCCAGCCAGCTGGCTGCTGTATGGGCCTGGGTTCAAGCACCTGGGATCACTTCCAAGCACTGCAATTTTGCAGTCGTCTGATTATTTACATCAGCCAAAGTCCATGGCATTCAAGGTTGCTCAGAACTTGAGCTTGGTAAAGAACCACCTGTTCTTGCCGCTCATAAACTTCTCCTGCATGAGGGTCTTTGCCTCCTGCAGGGGCAGAGCAGCACTAAATGGAAAGTTGGCTACAGACCAGTACATGTGGGCAGGTGCCTCTAGAATCAAAAGCATGCACCAGCCATGCAACATGGCCTGCAAGTGCAGCTACAAAGAGCGCTCATACATCAACCTTACAACATGCACCTTGGTGTGCCAATGAGCAGGCTGCTGTGCATGACAACGCTGCCTTGCAGATCTGGGTGCGCTGCGTGCTGCTCTCTAACTGGCTCGCTCAAGTGTGCAGGCCTACAGGAAGATGGTCAATAACGGCCCACTTTGCGGCTGCTACATCTGCTGTTCTTTGGGCAGCTCTAGCTGGCTCACCAAACAAGACTGTGATACCACTGCACGCATGCAGAGGGAAACCATGCAGGTGCTCACCTTGCGGGCGCTGGTGCGCTTGCTGTTGTTCTCTAGGGACTCAGTTGTGACCACATTCTTGAGGTCCACGTCCAGTGCGTACCGGGTGGGCATCATGTGCTGGTAGTTGACTGTCTTCACGAAGCACTGCAGCAGGGACAGGTAGGGCTGATGCACAGTCGACAAGCACCTGTGCAGCAGAGCCAAGCATTGCCCTCGTTCCGAAAAGTGTATACGGCCGCAGGCATCGACACATCGCATTTTGCCTGGGGACCTGCAGAGCACTGCAGCAAGTGACAGGCACGCTCCTGCCCTTATTGAAGGCCCCTCAGCTACACCTATGCAGGCCAGTATGGGGCATGCCTCACAGCACGCTATATACTCACAGCTGCCCTCCAGCGCAGCGGAGGTGCTGCCACTGTGCAGGGGACTGGAGCAGCAGCGCGGCCCCTGCTGGCCAGCAGCTAGTGCACGGAGTCACGGCAGTGCTGCCGTGAAGAGCAGCAAGCCTCATATGGTGCTGCTCATAGCAGCGGCTCTGTTTACTGTTGCAGGCCTGTGACACTGTGTCGCTGTCCCCCAGGACCATGAAAGCTAGCTGGAGCGGACCCAAACCTCCCCCCCGCAATGGTGACGCGGCTCACACTTAAAAGCAATGCCTGACTTTGTCAGACGTAATATAGTGAGACTGAATCACCTTGAGGCTTGCCCGCCGCTCCAGCTTCTTCTTGCTCAATTGCTTGGTGACCTGCAACATGCACAACTCAGATGACAGAGAAAGCGCTGCGGCTTGGCTGGCACCAGCAGCTGCAGTGCTGCAGGCACGAGCCAGCACAGCCTGAATACTTGAAGTGGCAGGGTGCCTCTATCTTCCCGGCGTGGTCCAGAATGGGTGCCACTCGACTCCTCTTCATGCAGTCTGCAGGCGGCTATGGGGCAGACTCACCTTCCTGGGCTCCTTGGACAGCCCACAGACCAGGGCATGGCCATACTTGCGCTGCTGAGTGCCATCATCGAAGTTTTTGACAATGACGGCCTTCTTGCCAGCATACCTGCCAGTCAGGATGATCACCACCTTCTGAGGCTGCACCTCGAGCATGAACTTGTCAGCTGAGAGGGCAGGGCACCAGCAAGCTTTGCAGAGGCAGCCATAGAAAAGAAGGCTCACCTTCAAGAACTTTACCATGGTGCCTGCCCTGCCTCAAAGTGAGGCCTCACGTCGTGAAACAGCACTCCACTGGCCGCCGATGGGTTTCAAGAGGAACGACCTAAAGTTTGACCGGACCCCACCCTGGATCTGTGCATTTGCCTACCGATATGGCGTCATCTTGAGCACAGCCGGAGGGTTTGTTGATCTCAACTTGTTTGACTCGTCAGTGCCAGCCACCATCTGCATTGTCACCAGACACTTGCAACGAGAACAATCACTCTGCTTTGGACTTGCCACCCTGCACACAGGCAAGCAAACAGAATGGCGCAGGCATGGCAGACCTCCTGATGCCATCTGCAGCAACTTGAAAATTCCCTCAACCTTTGTGATCAGATCCTGAGCCTCTGAAGCAGTAGCCTGAACAAATCACCACCTGTGCACTTTGTCAGCTAGCTCCACTCAGCCTGGCATGGCCTGACAGGCAAGTTGACGAATGACAGCCTCCTGCTTTGATGGGGCCTGTCCACGGCAGCTCAGGCATGCGCCACCTGACCTCCTCAGGGAGACCTTTGATGGGACACACAGTCTAGCCCTGGCATCGCTGGCTCTCCCAAAGACCCCTGCCTCTAGAAGCTGCTGGAGCAATTGCCCGACTGCCGTGAACCAGCTGCGGAACTCCTGATGTGCTAAAGGCGCTACGCTGGGTGACAGGACGTCTGCCCTGCACATGCCACCTGCCCAGGCTGTGAACAGTGGCAGGCGCCACAGCCAGGGCGGATTGAGCAGACTATCAATGAGATGCAACTGACACAGCAAAGCCCCGCCTGTGCAGGCTGAGCCCACAGTCCATGGCGCTGCATCCCTCGGCCCAGGTATGATGCCAGCTGAGTGGAACTGGCATTGGTCTGGGAGATGCCGGCAATCTTCACACTGCTGAAGCTCCGATGGAGAGCCTGAGACACACTCTGCTGCTCCTCAAGGTGAGGCAGAGGCTGATGGACCCTCAGGGCGAGCTGGGGACATACAACAGGCTGCGGCCATACAGCTAACAGGAGTTGGCTGGAGCTGATGCTGCCCTGCGCTACCCATCGGTCTAAGAGGCAGCTGGTACAGCGCCCAGCAAGGACAGTGTGGCACTTCAACAGGAGCAGATGTGGGCCTCTCCCAGATACTACAGGTGCCAGGTGAAACGTCTTGTGACAAGCAGATAAACTCAGTTCAATGTCAGTTCTGGCAGGTACAGTTGCAGCTGTCGCTGATAAGCATCATGGAACACAGCTTGTATCAATGCATGATGCTGCTCAGCATGCTTTACCCTGCTGGGCGCTTACCGATGCCAAGTTCTGTCAGCATGGCCTCAAAACTGAACTCTTCAGGACTATGATTAAAATTGTGGACATGCAGAAAAGAAACAGGATCTGTGTAAAAGGCATACATCAGAGTCATCAGTGTTCGGGCCTGCAGTGGTAACACATTTGAAAAAGTCCCTGATGATGCTGTCAGCAGCCAAAGACATGCACTACACACCTCCTCAACGTTCAGGTGGCCAGGGTTGATGCAGTCTGCTCGTGCCAGTGTCAGGCCCTTGCTCTCTTGAAGCTGAGGGTAGTGTGTGACTGCGAGGTGTGTGGGGGCATTTGCTTGCAGCCTGCAGCACACAATGTGCATTGAGCCATGTCGAGGGGCGTCACTTATCGGCAGTCATGGCGATTCACACAGCGCTATGCGCTTACAAACTGCAGCTCACTCACTGCCTATACTCCTCCAGAGCTGTGAACAAGACATGTGGTGGTTTATGCTGCATCAGCAGCGTGATGAAGCCCCCTCCAGGCTTAGTGAGTGGCAGAACAAACATGGGGCTGCAGGCATGTACCACAATATTGACATGCCTGCTCCTGCGTGCTTGTCAGGCATGCGCCATGCCATCAGTAACTGGCAACGCAGCGACAACGCTTGCCATGCCCTTGTCCTAGTGGAGAATTTCATCCAGTTCTCTGAATCAAGCACAGCAGCCACCCTGTTCTGAGCAGGGTCCTCATGCCCCTGCACAACCAGATCAGCAGGTTGAGCGCTGAGCTGCGTGGCATGACCATGTTATGGCAGAGCAATCTTGCCTGCATCCATATGTGTGCCACCTCCTCAGGAGAGCGCTGCAGCATTTTCTGAATGTCCACAATGTCCTCCAGATCGCCAGAGGATGGCATTGATGTGCCCAGCCCGCTGAACCATCTGCCCAGCAGAGCTGGTTGTGATTGGAATGCTGGGAGGACATGGCGTCTGCCTTGATTGGCTTTGCATGCTGCTGCATGGCAGCAGCGCCACATGCTGCTGGGAATTCCCAGGAAAGCTCTAGGTCTGAGATTTAGTAATGGAGGTCAACTAAGACCACATGAATTGTTTATGATGTGTTCGTCTGCCCAGCCCATGGCCTCATCAGTTGAGCAGCCCAGTGTGGGCTTCATTGGTCTAGGTCAGCTTTACTGCAATATGCTGCAACATGCTGCAACATGCTGGACATCTGGAGAGAGCTTTCACTATAGCATGGGAATGTGCAGGCCATATGGGCTTGCCAATGGCGCAGCGTCTTGTTGGAAACTGTGCCCTGGTATTGCTGAGTGTGCTGGATCACTGCCAGCATGACGCGACCAACACAGCTGTCTTGACATGCAGGCTGTCTTCACACGAGATGGCAGCAAAGGCGCAGCATTGACAGCCCCTGACGAGCCACTGCATGGCGCTCAGCTCTGCGCAAGCATTGCAGAGCTGGTGGCGGCCTGCCAGGTGCTCTGCCTGCCCCTCAACTCCCGCTCTGCACCCCACATCTCTGCATCACAGAGCCAGTGACAGTGTAATGGTGCTGCAGATTTTGATTTTGTGCCTCCCAGATGAGGCAGCCTCCCTGGACGTGCTCTTGGAGCAGGCACTGCCACATTCTCAAGCTGGTCAGCTGTTCATAGACACATCCACCGTGTCTCAGCATACGTCGCTCAGGTGAGGCTGTTCTTGCGGCACATCCTACATAGCAGCGAGGGGGCCGACACTACACACAGGGCAACGATGTTGCCATTGCAAGGCGGTGCACAGCTGCCTGTCCTTTGCATGTTGGCCCGTACACGGCCACCCTCCAGATGTGATGTCAACTACCCATCTCCTGCAACCTCTGCCAGGTGTGCAGAGGCATGTGAGGCGCAGGGGGTCAGCTTCATGGACGGTCCCATCTCTGGCGGCCCCCCCAAAGCTGCCACAGGGGACCTGACCATCTTCTGTGGTGGCAGGAAGGAATCTTTTGACCGGGCTCTGCCCGTGCTGCAGTCCATGGGCAGCCACGTAAAGCTGCTGGGGGGGCCAGGGGCAGGCACTGCAGCCAAGCTGGTGAGCTGCACAGGGTCTGTGGCAGCTGCACGAGGCTCGGCATACTGGCATAGAGGCGGTGCAGTCGTCTCTGCCTGCTGTGGCCCTGTTCTGGGGGCACCTGCTGTCCAGGCTGTAGCTTGCTGGCACCCCTGTCCTCCTCCCTGCAGGTGAACCAGCTGCTGGTGGGCATTCACAGCATTGCAGCCTGTGAGGCCCTGCTGCTGGCAGACAAGCTGGGGGTGCACAACCATGAGGCTCTGCTGAGTTGCCTCTGCACCAGCCTGGGCAACTCCAGCGTGCTGCAGCGCCATGGGCCGGTGATTGCCACAGGGTAGGCATAGCTGCACAGTGAGCGTTCTGGGGCCCTGCCATGGCTTCCTTTCTTTGTGCTGCAATGGTGTTGCCTGCCCGCAAGTGCTGCAGCCTGTCGCTGCTGTGCACTGCAGTGCCTTTGAGCAGTCTCCAATGCCGATCAGGCACATCATGAAGGACCTGGACATAGTTGCGGCGGCCACCACAGGCATGTCCTTGCCTCTGATGCGCGTTGCACAACAGAAGTATGCAGATGTGTGCCAGGAAGGCTATGCAGACTGGGACCTGGCTGTGATGCACATGGTGCTGGGCCTGCGAGGGACCCAGCATGAATGGAACCCCCGCCTTGGTGTCAGTGACACGCAGTGGGGCTTTTAGCAGCGTCATGCATGTCCCCCTATGTCATTGTCACTATTACACTCCTGTTCATCTCATCAAGTAATGGGTCTGCCCTTTGGCAAGATGTTGTTCACCTGAGGCAGCAAAGATTATGCTGATGTAACAGAGGCTCATCAGCCATCTTTTATGAGGAATGATGGGCATTCAGAGGGATTCAGATTCTGGAAGCTGCAGGACAAAGAATTCTTCTCTCAAAGTGGCGGCAGTTCTTGGGCTGCATCTCATGTTTACACATGTTGTGGCGCTCCTACTTGCTGCTCTGTGACCCCCAGAGACTTGCTGCCAGTACCAGGGCGCCTCCGGCCCATGTGAAGGTGCCGGCAGTCTCGTGCATGAAGCCCATGCCAATGGCTGCTGACCAGCATGGGACTGTGCCATAAATGAGCTGCGACTGAGAAGCAGGCACAATCTTTTGACCCTGCAGGTCAGTATTGCTGATCATGACGGTGGTACCAGACGCCGCGGCATGAGCAAAGCGCTGACAAGACAGGGATTCAGCTGCTTTGCACAGTGTTGCCTAGCATGTGTACTGCAGCCCAGCCAGCCTTGCAGTACAATGCAGCACTGCTTTCAGCCCACAGGTTGTAGTCAGCCTTGCTGGATATTATGTCAAGGGAACCTCTGGCCTGGCTGAGCTCAGCCTACGACCCGCCCCCAGAGGCTAAAGGCAACCTAATGGCAAGCATCCACCAGGGCTGCAACAGGGTGCACCTTGGCTTGCAGGTATGCCACCAGCGCCCCAGGTCCCAGCCCGCTCCACAGAATGAAGCCCCAGGCTGCCGGGTTGGCTATGCCAGGCCACTGCGAGGCTACAAAGCCCTCGCGCAGCCACTGCTGAGCACAGGCCCACAGCAGGGCCAGCACTGCTGTGCCTGCAAGCGCCGTCGACTTGGAGGCTGCCAGTGTGATGGAGTCGAAGCTGGGACTCAGCTTGGACAGGCGCACTGTGACCATGCTGTACATGAAGGCTGCCAGCAGGATCAACATGTCACCGCCTGCAGCAGGGCGAAAGATTGTCATGTCGGCCTTGTCATTTGTAGGAAACCCTGGTCTGGGGACAGCCCACCCCTACTGGCTACTGCAGCGTGCAACTCGGAAGCATGCCAAGGGGCTCAGCTTGACTGAGGCCTGCAGCCAGCAGGATGAGGGTGATTGCCGCTGCAGTAGCACAGCAGCTGTAGCAGGCATTGCACACAGTGAGCATATGCATCAGGGATGGCCAGAGCAGCAGCCCCGTGCAAGCTGCAACAGGAAGTGCATGCAAGTCTCGCATAACCCTGGCAGCTACACATCAGATGCATGGGCACACCAAGCGGCAGTCAAGCAAGAATGCAAAAGATGGCGTACGGCACACTGCGCTGCGGCTTTATGCCCTGCAAACGTGACCAAGGAGCTGACAAGCATGCTTGTGCAGGGCTGCGAGTCTCTGCCAGCGAGAGGTGCAGCCAAGTTGTGCAGCCACAGCAAATTTTAGCTCTGCAGCAGCGAACAGGGCCAGCTTGCCTAGTGTGACGCCGTTGGCTGCCGCTGTGCTGCCCGCCCCGGCGGAGTCAGCTGTGATGAGTGCAGTCCCTGCCAGGGCAAGGCCACAAGCAGACCAGATGCCCCGGCTCAGCCGCTCTCCGGCTGCCAGCGAGATGAGGGGTGTCAGCATGGTGGTTGCTTGGATGAGGAAGGCCCCACGTGTCGCTGTAGAATGAGCCAGCTGCAGTGGGCAGACAGGGTCAGTAATGTCCCTCCCCTCAGGTTTTGCTACTAAGCCAGGCGACCACAATGCCTTTCTACCACTCGCGTGCAGCTCAGCTTTATGGTGTGCCTCCAGCTGTGCTGCATGCACGCAGGCGCAACAAAGCAGCTACTGCACATTACGCGGCAGCTGCACTTGGGCAGGGCTCACCCCGAAAGCCTGGAGGGTGGATGCCAGGAAGTTCCAGGTGCCTAGCTCCAGCTGCAGAAGCAGCAAGGGTGGAGAGTCTGCACAGGCCGCAAGGCACCCTTTGTTGTCAGAAAGTGGAGCAGCTCTAATGCAGACGCAGCAGGAGTCAGCATGCTGGTGCAGCACAGGGCATGCTGCACGGGGATCACCAAATCAGCAGCTGCCTCACCCCTGCCACCCATAGATTACTGGACTTTTTGTTCAGCAGTGCTCTGATCGGTCCACCATCAGCCTTGAATACACCAGCAATGCCAGAGCTGCCGGCTAGCTTGCCGATCTGGGTGAAGGAAGCCGGAGATGCCTGCTGCTCAGTGGTTTGTTGCTGCTGCCTTGTGTCTGCTATCTGCCTCAATCTGAGAGCAGCAGGGACAATGAGGACCAAAGACTGAAGGCTAGCTCTAATTGCGGTCAATGCTAAAGGTGTCGGAGGGCCATCCTGGGTGAACAGGATCCTGAAGCCCACATGAGATATGAATGAGTGTTGAGTGCTCTGAACAGCAGGTAAGGAGGATCAAGAGTCGCCACAGTGATTTCACCTGACAGCTGGAGAGTAAGTGCCCCATAACAAAGCCACAACCACAAGCATCAACTGCCCCATTCTCAGCTTGGCCCCATCTGGAGGGCTCTGCTGAAGTTTGATCTCCTGAAGTTTGGAGTCCTGAGGGCTGGCATGCTCCTCACTGGCTGTCTTGAGCTCAGATCGAGTACGATGCAGCACATGAGGACGTTCATGAGGCTTGTTGAACATGAGACCACGCAGGGATGGCCGGTGGCAGCCCAAATGAAGATACGAGTCGCTGTGCAGGGCCCCAATCATCTGAGCAGAGATTTAAGCAACCATCAAAATACAGAAATAGCAACTGGCAGTCAAACAGACAATGATGCATCAGCAGATGGTAGCTTGAAGCAATGTATTCAAGGTAAAAGAGTTGAGCACAACTGAATCACATAACTGAAGCAACAGTCTGGGTAGTACTTGTAAACTAGCCCTGCCAATCCTTGCTTTTCAACGGCATTCGCTCAGCTCGCAGGCTGACTGCGGCCCCCTTTGGCACTGTCTTGACTCTGGATGGGTTTGCAATCACCGACAGCCGCCCTCCTATGGAGCTTGTGCCTCCAGCAGGTTTGGTGCTGGCTGATGCTGGGGCAAGGTTTGCCCTGTTGTCTGCTCGTGCCTGGCGATACCGCTCAAACTTTGCCAAGTACTCCGCCTGCAGCGCAAGGGATCTGTTGCGGCGCTGACCCAGACACAGAGCTGGACCTCACTGCATCGCTACAGCTGGATGACTCCTGCAACTGGCTCGGCGCTGTCACCAGCATTTTGTAGAGGGACAGGCACAGGCTCACTGCTGCCCATTGTTTGACATCCAAGACACTGCTTGCCTTGGCGTCAAGCACAGCCTCTGCGGGCGGTGCAGTCATCCTCATGTTCTCCTTGCCGGCAGGCTGCGCCTTGCCACTGCTGTCAGCTGACACGGTGGGCGCAGAGGCCTCAGCTGCAGTTGAGGGCGGCGCAGGCTGCACTGCGCCCGTCTGGCTGCGAGCCGCCATGTCCTCGCCAGCAGTAGCACCAGGAGCTGCGGCCTGCCCCGCAGTCAGCTCCTGCGCTGCCCCTCGGCCTGCAGTGCCAGGCTTCGTACCTGCCTCCCCGCCTGCCACAGTGCTGCCTGGCTGCATGAGCTCCCCAGGTGCAGCTTGGCAACTCTGGTGAGCAGCGGGCCCCTGGACTTCTTGAGAGCCCAGGTGCCTGCTGATCTGGTGCTGGTGCCTGGGCCGCGCAGGCAGCTTCCCGGGCGCAGCGTGAGCCATGCGTAGCCCCGCGGACGCTGCCTGGCCCTGCAGGCTGCCGAGTGCGCTGCTGCGGCCTGCAAGGCTGACTGTCTGGCTCGCAGTCCCCTGGGCAGTGCCATGGTGGCGCGAGGGCTGCATCACGGCCGCCTGCGTGGGCTGCCGGGTTGTGGGAGCCTCTAGGTCGCCTGCTGCTGTGCGCAGGAAGGGAGTTGTTCTGCCTGTATCACAGAGAAACAGACTGTGAGCTTGCATGCTTGACGACCACCCCAGCAAGGACCTGAAACGGGCACCAGTAGACACTTTTGGTGCAGATGCTGCAGCCATCACCGCAGCTTGAAAGTTGCTCTGTTCAACATGACGCTGACAGCCTGGCACATGGCAAGACCCTGCCCTGGTGACAAGCAGCGGGGTCAGTGCAGGCTAGCTGCTCAAAATGCATGTGCAGGCTGGCATCGGCCAGCCTGGCCCAGCTTGCCTGTGGTGGAGGCCATGCTAGTCCAGGCCAGCGCATTGCGGACGGGAGTGGGACCAGAGAGCGAGGCCGACAGAGCTGTGCGCCGCTTGAACGCAGAGGCTGGCATCTGGGCAGGTCTGCCCTGTGTGATGCGCAGAATAGAACCTGGCTCCAAAGCCTGCAGGACACACTGATTGCATGGGTCTGGCTATTGTGACAAGGGGGTCCTTGCTTGGGAGCAGAGTACTGGGCAGTGCTGAGGGCAGGCACCCAGCCACTGTTCCACACCGCCAGCCAGGAGGGGTTCACGAGCAGCATCAACATGACTGCGCTGGCTGAGGGCCGCAGGCTCATGCAGTGTGCTGCTGCTCAACAGTCACCTTCGGCTTGGGGGTGACGGCAACTGGTGAGCGGCCTGTGCTGCCTGCGCCGAACGTCCCCTTGCCACCAGACCCAGGCGTCCCACTGGATCTGCAAGGTGAGCGCAATTTGCATGGCCCCAAGTCTGCAGTGCCACACGCACATGCTGCACACCTGATGCCAGCATGAGACCAACCCAAATTGCATTGGAGGAGATGCACCAGGACGCATGCGAAGATCAGAGCCAGGTGTGCCTTGCAGGCGTGGCTGCCTGTGCGCCAGCTCACCCAGCCTGCTTGGAGCGCTGCCGTAGCTCCCCTGGCGTGGCATTGGCCAGCGCCAGTGCCCGGCCAGCAGCAGCTGGCCTCCTCGTCGCACCACACCCAGTGGCGGGCGAGGTTCGACTGCTGCTGGGCTGGCTGCCAGCACATGATGCATCTGGGCTGGAAGCATCCCTTCCAGCCCCGCGCTCCTCCAACAACCTGTAGGACAGGCACACATTTGCCAAGGGCTGGCGAGTGCAGCGCTCACTTCTGTCAGCCACACTGCCTGGCAAAGTGTGCAGCAGGCCTGCAATCTGCTGCAGCTGCTGCAGTCCCTGGACTCTTGTGTGAGGCCACAAGACACCCTGCCACGCCAGACCACCTGGGCTTGCTCACCTGGCCACACGCTGCCGCTCAGCCTGCAGCTGGGCGTCGCGCTGCTGCAGCTCAGCCTGCAGCTCCCCCAGCCGTCCCGCAGCGCTGGCCCCGGTCCTGTCCCGCAGCCTGAGCTGCTCAGCCAGGCGCAGCCGCTCCTCGTGAGCCGCTGCCATCTGCACCATGGTAGACCATGTCAATTGACTCAGATGGCACCATAATAGACTATGTCATCCAAGCCGCTGATGGCAGTCTCCTGCTGCCCTGTCCCCTTGCTGCAACAGACACCATGGTGAAGCAGCACGCCGCACTGTCGACATTCGTACGCTGCTTGTGCCCTGCTGGCCTGCCCACCTGCTGCCTGACAGCCTCCAGCTCAGCCCTCAGCTGGCTGATCTCCCCGCCTGCCTCCACATTCCTCTTGGCAGCCCCCAGCTCGACGCCGCGGACACGGGTGGCAAACTGCAGTGAGCACGCAGTCTCCCCGGCATCCGCCTCCGTCGGGTTCACGTTGACAAACATCAGTGTCTTGCTGTTGCCTGAGAGGGAGTCCTGCAGCCAGGCGTACAAGCAGTGACCCTCCTTTGCCAGTCCCCCAACATGGGTGCCGGCCGGAAGAACTGCCTTGATGCGTCTGTGTGACTGCATGCTGAACTTACCTGGAGGACATAGGTGAGCTTAGAGTTGCGGAAGGGGACGTGCCCTGCCCGTGTGGCCAGCGCATGGATGCAGTCGCCCAGCGCGCTGAGGGACTTGTTGATGAACTGGGCCTCTTTCAGGCGGTCCCCCGTCGCCTCCGTCTTGCTCAGGCGCTCGCTGCCCGCCAGGTCAACCAGGCGCAGCTTGGAACGCCACACGTCCCCTGCACATGCATGGACGAGGAGCTCTGGGCTGCTTGACCTGAACAGGGAAGCCCCAGGATGGCCGCAGCAGGGCCACTTGGGCTGGCCGTAACACCACAGGGCGCCTCTGAGTGCTGCAAGTCCCTTGGAGGCAGGCCGACAGCGCCGCACACTTGGGTAAGCTCAACTGAGCAAAGCGGGCCCCGCAGGTAGGCTGAGCAGCTGGTGGGCAGCTTGGAGCGCCATGGGTACCCTGCAGGCAGGCAGTGGGACACTGTGCCCTTGGAGTCGGCCCTTTAGGGGTATGTGAAAACTGCGCCCCTGCAGTCTTCCCTGTGGGGCAGTGAGGCAGCATGAGGTGCTGCGTCGGGATCTAGGTGGGCAGGCACCCTGAGACTGGGCTGCCCCCAGGCGCTGCCAGCTGGTATGAGCAAGCTGGCTCAGCGCAGCAGAACTTCCAGGGCTCATACACTTACCAGCGAGGCTCACCGCTGGCTGGAGGCGCCAGTGGCAGGCGCTAGCACTGCAGGGGCCTGCCTCACCTGTCAGCCGGCTCTGCCCCCGGACTCGCACGCACAGCACGCAGTGGCTGCGGCTGCTGCGGTCGTTCATGGCCGTCTCTGCGCTGTGCCGTGCAGCGGAGCCCGACTGCAGCATTTGCCATGCCTCCCACACAGAGGCCACCTGCACAGCAGAGCAGTCAACTCCATCAAGAGAGAGCCGCCTGACAATGTGCGTTGGGGAAACAGACGAGACGCAGCAACATGATGAAGCCAGCCACAAACAGTGCTTGTCCTAAGGCTTCTCTGCTTGTGATCCAAGGGCTAGCTGGCGTCTGGCTCAGGTCTGCAATGCCCTCAGTGCAGTTTCACCTCATGCTCTGTGAGCCCCGGCAGATGGGAGCCATGGGCGCCCTGCTTGACCTCCAGCTTGGGGCGTTGACTGGGTGCACCCTCAAACAACAGGTCCCGAATGCTGTCCATGTACACCTGCCAGGGAGAGGAGAGCTCAGATGGCAGGAGTGCTGCTGTCGTCCACTGGTCCATTACAGCATGCCCGCTCTGCTTCCTGTGCGCAACTATCCGTGCCGTGGTGCCGTGCAGCTGCTGGCCATTCATTGCAGCTGTCATTGCACAGTGCCAACTCAGGACAGGGCTGCCATCTACCCTGCAGGGACACAGGCCCAGCATGTGTTTCTGCAGGGGTGAGGCATGCTACCCACCTCGATCAGGCTGACATAGATGGAGTACTCAGTCTCAGCACTGCGTGCTGCTGCCACCCCAAACAAGTCCTCCAGGGTGCGATAGTTGACGCCCCTGTCCTGTGCAGGGCCCTCCATTGTGTAGGTCTTTCCAGACCCTGCAGGGCAGCGCAGCGCATGGTCAGGCCCTTCTCTGCATCTCAGGTCACTGCCTGCCTGCTGGATGTGTCAGGCAGGCCTGTCTGAGACCAGAACCACAGCCTTACTGAGACCAGCACCACAGCCTAGCAACTGAGGAGAGACGACAGCAGCACCCCGGTCATCCAGGCGGCTGGCCGGTACCAGTGGACGATGCAGAGCGCCATGCACGCACCTGTCTGCCCATAGGCAAAGATGCACACATTGTAGCCGTCCAGCACGCTGGTGACCACAGGAGCAGTGTCCTCATACACAGCCTGCTGCAGCGTCTCCTCGCTGTACACCGCATCAAAGGCAAAGCGCTTCCGCTTCTCCCTGCTCATGGTGGCGCCTGGCCTGCACGCAGGACACTACTGGTCAGCCACAGTCAGCAAGGATCAGCGAGACCCTGCTATCAAGGCTTGCCGATGCCAGTGTCACCCATGCAGATGCTCCTGTGCGTCCCCATGCTGCGTCCCTGCCTTCATGCAGGAGGTCATCGGTCAGCCAGTGGCTTGATTGCCCCCAGCATGTTGCTGCCATTGTCAAGCCTGCGTGCAGCGGCAGCCAGAGCAGGCACGGCTGTCACTCAAGCTTGTCAGCAGACACATGCCCCCTGAACCAGGCTGGTATGCAGGGCCATCTCCTGGGGGCAGCTCTTGCCTCAGGCCAGCTGCCGCCCTGCAGGATTGAAACTGCAGACTTTGGCCCGGCGGCACAAATTCAGCAAAGAGTCCTCAGACAAAGCCTTGATGGCATCAGCAGGGCTGCCATCTTCAGGAGGATGCTTGACTTCACATACCCAGCAGCAGCATGGCCGGCTCTGCCTGCTCGCACTGACAAGGCTCCACCTGCCCTCCACCATCTCAATGGAATTGCTCAGCATGTCGCACTGCACAGCCGGTGCCAGCTGGGCCTGGCGCTCCCTCCCCGACAGGGGCCTCACACGGCAGAAAACCCTGATGGCGCCCTTGACATCAACCAGCTGATTGTGCAGGGCCCTGCGCTGGGCAGACTCCTGCAGATACCTCTCCTGCAGCAGGCCAGGAGGACAGGAGTCGGGCAGCTGCTTGGCGCCACGTCTCTGCCAGTACAGTGTGCCAAAACGCCCGCTGGTGCAAATGCTGGTCGGTCACTGAGTGGGTTTGCTGTGCGGTGCAGGGCAGAGGTGGGTATCACAGCGAGGCTTGCTGCCTGCACTGTGCTGGAATGCTCACCTGCAGGGTGAGGTGTGCCTCTGCCAAGCTGGCGGCCACAGCGCGCAGTGGCTGCCCCAGGGCCTCATCATCCCCAGCGCTTGGCAGCGCCCCTGCTGCACCTGGGATCAGGAGCAGAGCGCCGTCTCAGCAGGCGGATGGCACTCACATGCTGCCCAGACACCTCATCAGGCTGCCTGGTGCCAGGCAGCTCAGTCAAGCTGCAGTGCTCAAGCGCGGACATGCCACTCCTTGGTGAACCCTCAATCAGAAAGCTATCGAGCTGCAGGGTGCAGCTGCAACTGCTCTGCTACTGCCGCTCACTGCTGCGCAGGCGCAGCGCCTTCAGCAGAGCGACCCGTGCAGCATTGGTCTCTTCGCTGAGCTGCTCCATGGACTGCTGTGCCCGCTCCTGCTGCTCGGTCAGGTGCACAATCTGCAGAGGCACGGCTGTCTGTTGCTGCAGCTCTCAAAGTACACAACCCCTGGGTACTGGCTCACATTTCAGACACAGAGCACCCTGCACACATAGCAAAAGCCAGGCCGGTGGGTCAAGTTGCATACGATTTGGGTTGCAGTGCACACCAAGCTGATGAGCCCAGTCCGTGTGGCATGAAGGATGGCTTTGCATGTTGGAACAGCAGCCAAGGGATCTGGCCAGTGCTCACTTGCTGCTCCTTATCCTGTGCAGCCGCCTGCATGGCTGCTATCTCCTCCATCAGCTGCTGCTCATGCTCTTCACCCTGCAGGTAAGGATACAGGCTAGCACAAGCAGGCTGGCTGTTGTGTGGGGCAGCCAGCTGATGCAGACGGCAACGGTGGATCCTGCTGCAGCCATATGTACATGTGAAGCAGCAGTCAGGCCAGACTCACCCTGTTGCTGGTGCATTCCAGCTCGTGCTGCAGCTGGACAATCTCAGCTTGAGCCTGCACACAAAGGAAGTAGACCAGCTCTTCACCATGTTAGGCAGTCTGCAGGCGTCTCAGGAAGCGACGGCACTGAGCACCACTTCACAGACCTGCTTGAGCGCCTCCTGCTGCTCATGCCGAGCCTGCTGGGCTGCCACAAAGCTGCTCATCTCTGCCTCCCGGTCCTGCAGGCTGGCCATCATGCTCTGCAGCAAGCAGGCCTCAGGTGGGAATATGAGCACCAGACCATGCATTCAATGAGAGGCTTGCCTGCAGCTCATTGAGGTCCTTGTCTCGCTGCTTTGCTACATCTGCCAGCTGGGCCTCCAGCTCCTTGACCCGCTCCATTGCTGTCTTCTGCAAGTGCACAGGCCTGTTGAGAGTAGTGCTGCCAGGCCTGTAGAGGGCATGACAAGCCAGAGAGCTATGTGCCTGGTTGGACAAAACCCGCCTGTGGCATGTAATCAAGCATTCTGTGTGCAATGCCAGACAGAACACACCTGATGGGAGGACTCCATGACAAGCTGGAGCTGCTCTGGTGAGAGCAGGCTCAGGGTGCTGCCGGCTGGGCTGTGAAAGATGTCACCTTGCTCAGTGGCGGCCTGCAGGGTGCTGTCCAGCCTTGGGCTGTGGGGTCCCACTCCTCTCAGATGAGCTGCTGGCGTGGTCTGCTGGCAGAGCATGTTAGACAACTGCCTTGGCACAACAGGTGCCTCATGAGGTCCCTGAAGGAAGGTACAAGCAACTTGTCAGACTGCAAGGTCCTGTAGAGGGGGCAGACCCTCTTCAGAAGCGTTTGCCTGCTCTCCGCATTGAATAGCAACTGCTGGGTCTCACCTCTGCACCTGCCTCGCCCAGCATGCTGCCTGCTGCTGCTGCAGCTCCATCAGCCAGCATTGCTGCGTCATCAGTGGGCCCTGCCACCATATCAGGGTCCAGCATGCACTCCTGGCAGTCTGCAGGCTGGGCCGCAGCGCAGTCTGCACCCTCTGGCTCAGCAGCAGCATCCAGGGAGTGCATGCCCTCCCACATGCCTCCAACATCGCTGCTGCCAGCCAGGCTGCCGGGCGCATGTAGAGCCGGCTGGTCATGCCAGGCCTCCTGAGCCACAGCTGGGGTGCCCGGTGTCACCACAGCCCGCAGGAGGCTGGCCTGCCCGCCAGACGCTGGTGCCTCGCCTCCAGAGGGGGGCTGCCCTGCCCTGCCTGGGGACGGCAGGGAGCGGGCTGTGTTTGGCACAGGGGCTTGAGAGGTGCCCTTGCTGACTGCGCTGGCCGCCTCCAGCAAGGCAGCTGCCTCCTCAGGGCATGGTGTGGCCTCTGTGCTCGGCACAGGTCCTGTGCTGTCCGAGCAGGTCGTCTGAGCAGAGCCAGAGCCTACTAGGGAGGGCACAGCTGCTGCTTCAGCAGCTACACTACAGCACCCGCTGAACTCTTCTGGAGACAGTGTGCCCCCTGGCTGGTTTGCCACTACGCCTGGCACTGTCCCTCCCTCCTCTGCCAGGATGTCACTGACAGGCTGGGCAGCTTCATCCTGTCTATACATCTGAGGCTCCCCTGCCACTTGGGCAGTGTCTGCAGCCTGAGGACCGCCTGGCGACCCCAGGTCCAGCCTGCTCACAACAGTGCTTAGGTCGTCATCCTCCTCCTGGGTATGGCTTGTTGCCCCCCTGGCTGTGCCTGGAGTGGCTAGCACCGCTCTGCTGCGCAGATTATAGACGGTGCCGTCCTCCATGTGGGGACACAGCGGCCCTGGTGCTGTTTGACTGATCACAGCATCACCACAATCAAGGCGCCATTGGTGCGTGCTGAACAATTTCGAGCTTGCAACTTGGCGGAAAGAGTTGACCAGTGATGTTTGAACGCTGCTGCCTCCCCGAAGCAATCTGAGTGTGTGGCATGCGATCCATTGATCTGCACATCGGCAGTGGCTGCTCCTCAACAGCTCCTGGTCACCTCTGCCGCTCAAGCAGATCACGAAAACCCGTGAAGCCAAGCCGGAGGCACAGCCATGTTGCTGCTGGCAAGGAACTCGTAGGTTCAGAATGAACCGGTGTTGCCCCTATGCAGGTTCAGACCCAGCAGTGCACTATGCCTTGCAGGGCATTTACACTGTAGACAAAATGCTGGAGGGACACAGTGAGCACTTTGAGTACCGCCAGAGGCAGTTTGAGGCCGTCAGAGACAGCATCAGCCAGGCCGAAGGCAGTGTTGCAAATTTTGCGCAGGTCATCAGTGCATCCAGACAGCCCAGGTCTTCTCCCACATCATCGTAGCTGCGTTGAATGTAACACTGGGTGCGTGCTGGTCCTGCAGGGGTACAAGCAATTTGGCTTTCACCGGGCTGCTGGAGGCACCACCTTCAAGGAATGGGCGCCGGGCGCTCAGGCTGCACAACTGATTGGCGACTTCAATGGCTGGACTGGCACCTCGCTGGAAAGGGATGCCTTTGGTGCCTGGAGCTGCCACCTGCCAGACGGTGACTACTTACAAACGCTTGGGAGATATGCACAACATTCGATGTGGCCCTCCCATGCCAAGTGCGCCTGAACAGCTTTGGACCCTGCTGTGGCATGCCTGTCTGGACCCAAGCAGTCCCTAGAGAGCACTGAGCCCGTTATACAGGGCCAGACGGGACGCATGCCATCCCTCATGCCAGCCCAGTAAAAATCAGGCTACAGCCCCCTGGCGGGGGCGGGTGGGTGGACCGCATCCCAGCATGGATCACACGTGCGACAGTGGAGCCCAACCGTATGGGAGCAAAGTACGATGGCGTCTACTGGGACCCTCCAGAGCCTTACCAGTGGTGCGTATGTCCAGTTGGACGACATGCTGGGGGCTGGGCAGGCAGCCAGGGTTCGGCATCTTGCTGCCTGAGCTCGCATCTTGAGAGCGGGTCTGCGTCAGGCTTTGAGGCATGGCTGCCAATGCCCAGCCTTCCCTTCAAAGTGCATGTGGGTATGTGTGCCTGATGTGCCCCCCACCAACCCCAGCTGGGGCTGCTGCAGGGGGTTCTGCAACAATGCTGGCCACCTCTGTGCGTCTGCAGGCAGCACCAGCACCCCAGCAGGCCAGGCACTCTGCGCATCTATGAGGCTCATGTAGGGATGAGCTCAGAGGAGCCAGCTGTTGCTTCTTACACATACTTCAAAGGTAACTGTTCCCCAAAACTGCACAAGGTCCCTGACCCATGTGTGTGACCACCTTGGTGGTCAGCTTTGCTGCCTGACACCTGCTGCACCCTGACGCTTGATTGCTGTGGCAGATCATGTTCTCCCCCGCATAGCCAGGCAAGGCTATAATGCTGTGCAGCTCATGGCAGTGCAGGAGCACAGCTACTTTGCCAGCTTTGGGTGAGCCATGCCGCTGTGCAGAGGACTCCTGGTGCACCAGTGTCCCTGCCTACTCTCCCTGGGTGACCGGCCTGCTGTCTCTGCAGCTACCATGTGACAAACCCCTTTGCAGCCAGCAGCAGGTCAGGCACCCCAGAGGAGCTAAAGGCGAGTTGTGTGTGCCACCAGTTTCACACCTGCAGTCCAGATAGCTGGAGGTGTCTGTGCTGGCCAGATGTTGAGCAGTGTGACGAGCTGGAGCATGCACCCATCAATCAGCACTGCAGACAGCTGCAGCCTGCAGTGCATCTGACCCCATTGGGTGTTTGATGTGTGCACACCCCCTGATTGCAGGCACTCATCGACAGGGCTCATGGCCTGGGCCTGGCAGTGCTCTTAGACGTTGTGCACAGCCATATCAGCAACAACATAGATGATGGCCTGGCTGGTGGGTCCTGCCAAAGCTCGCTGCTGGGCTCGGCCCCCCTTGCTGCTGCCAGCAGTGGTTCCCAGAACCCACATGCGCCCCCCTGCAGCACTTGGCGCAGCACAGCTGGTGTCTCTCGTACCATGCTGTCATGCGGGCGGCCCCTCCCCGCGTGCCAGCACCTGGGAACAGCAGGCCACCTGCGGCACAGGAGGTTCTCATGCTTGGCACTGCAGGGCCGCCCCGCCGTCAGCCTGCCTGGTGTTCCTGCAGGCTTTGACCTGGGCCAGGCGGCAGAGGGCAACTACTTCCTGCAGGGGGAGGCCGGCTACCACAAGCTGTGGGACAGTCGCCTCTTTAACTACAGCCACTGGGAGGTGCTGCGCTACCTGCTCAGTAACCTCAGGTTTTGGCTGGAGGAGTACAGGTGAGATCTTACAGACTCAAGCTCGTTCTGTGGCTGGACGGAAACAGGTGTGCAGCCCTCAGCAGCTTTGGATTCTGGCTGGAGGGGTACCAGTGAGCCGTGTTTGAGAGGGGATGGCTGCTGCATTGGCTGGCACAGGCGAGTCTCTGGGGAGGTGGGTGCCCTGCTCAGGTGCCTGCATGGGCCAGCACATTGGAACCATCTGTGCAGATGCCACATGCATGGGGCCACTCATTGCAGGTCTGTGCAGGTGTCCCAGGAAACCGGCAAAGTATTGGTGCAGGCCCTCAGGATCTGCTGGCATTGGCATGCTGCTGGATCCTTATTCTACTCTAGAGGATGGCTTTGCCTCCCCTAAAATTGGCGTGGCAGGTTCTGCTTTGGTGGCGTCGGCAGCAATCTTTCTTGACCACGCTGTGGTCTCCCCAGGTTCGATGGCTTTCGCTTTGATGGAGTGACCAGCATGCTGTACTGGGATCATGGCATTCACAGAGCCTTCTCAGGCAACTACGATGAGTACTTCAGCCCCGCAACCAACGTGGATGCCTGCGTCTACCTCATGCTGGCCAACCAGCTCGTTCATGACCTCGTTCCAGAGGTAAGTGCAGCTCTTCCGCCTGCTGTAACCGTCTGCCAAAGTGTCATTCACCAGCACCATGGCAGCGTGCTCTCACCTCACGCTGGACGACTCAGAATGCAAGCCTGTTCCGTGCCAAGCCTCACGCAGGTGCTGCACCCAGGCATCTGTCTGCATGCATGTGATTGCTGCCCTGTGTGCAGCCTGTCTCAGGAGCAGCAGCAGCTCAGGGCAGCAGCCATGCCCAGCAGGCAGACTGCAAAGCCCTCAGGGGCCTATGCTGGCTGGACCCACTTTACCCCCGCTCTGGTGTCTGCAGGCCACCACAGTGGCAGAGGATGTGTCTGGCATGCCCACCCTGTGCCGCCCTGTGTCAGAAGGCGGCATTGGCTTTGACTACCGCCTGAGCATGGGACCCCCAGTGAGCGTGCACCTCTTGCCACTGGTCAATGCCGTCAGGCTGACCCACTGGTCAATGCCGTCAGGCAGATCCCACGCCACTGTGACTACACACACAGGCTGGGTTGCTGAGCATGCTGCTTGCACTACGCCATCTGCAAGCTCTGCAACTGGACCAGCATGTCTGCATCATGAGGCAACAAGCTGTTGCATCCCATGAAGCCACACAGTCTCTGCAAACAATATGCCTCAAGCACAGGCGGCCTTGCCAGCCAGTGCTGCAGCGAAGACGCTGCTGTCTGAATGCATATGCGCAGGCCTGTGCGACACAATGGCTGGCAACCAGCTGTGCAGTGTGTGCCATGCTGCCCGCTTCTGCAGTGCTTCAGGTCGTCCTGCACAGTGCAGGATGGTTGGGTCAAGCTGGTCAAGGAGACAAGGGACGAGGACTGGGCCATGAAGGACCTTGTGAACATGCTGTGTGGCCGCAGGTGGGCCCTGGCAGGCAGGCAACTGACTGGCACCTCTGCCTTGTGCAAGTGCTCCTCTGCTCCAGCTCCATCACTGACTGGCACCAATGCTCCTAGCGTGCACCCTCTGCTGCTGCTTGAGCAGGCTGTGAGCCACAGTGGTGCGCTGAGCGGCGCCTCTGCTCCCTGCATGCGCATCAGGGGCTGGTGGTACCTGCAAGTGCGCATCTGCGGCAGCTCACGCCTGCTGCAGCCTCCTCCGGTCCCCGCATGCTGCTCTGAGGGGGTGGCAGTGCTTGCCATGCTTCAGGTACGATGAAAAGGCTGTGGCCTATGTCGAGTCCCACGATCAGTCTCTGGTGGGGGATCAGACCCTAGGTGAGGCCACGTCACACCATGTGCAGCAGCTCTCACCATGATGGGCACCTGCAGCCGGCATGCACACCCCTGCTGCTGCCTTCCCAAAGAAGCAGCGGGGACTGCGCTGTTTCCGCTGGAGCATTGCAGTCCATGTCCTGCATGCCTGTGCCATGGGGCCGCAGATGCAGGTTGATTGAACGGGAGCCGCAGGGGCTGCATCATGCCTGCGCGACCGCTGCAGGCCATGTCCTGCGTGCCCATGCCCGGGGCCCTAGCCTGATGCAGGAGTGCGCCACACCTGCTTGACTGCGCTGCAGCTTGCCATCGACATGTGGAAGACTGGCTGGGCAGAGGCTTCCTGAAGCTCTTTTAGGGGCCAGGCACACTGCACTCTGGCCAGCAGTGGCAGGCAACCATCCTTTGCTTGCAGACTGAATGCACGACAGCCCAGCAGGATTGTTGCAACCAGTGCCCTGCTGTCTGCAGCCTGGCGCCTCATGGGCAAGGACATGTATGAGGGCATGTCGGCCTTGTCAGAGGAGACCGCCATCATCGCGCGCGGCATGGCTCTGCACAAGGTCATCAGACTCATCACCATGGCCATTGGTGAGCCTGTGGCCATTGGTGAGCCTGTGGCCACTGGCCATTGGTGAGCCAGTGTTGGCCATTGGTGAGCCTGTTTTGCCTGCATTCAAGCTGTACCGCATGTCACACGCATTAACGGCTGGCCTGATGACTCCGTGGAGCTTCGTCTGGCCATCTGCGAGCTGCACCAATGGGTTTCCCTGTGCTGCTGGCCCGGCTTGAGGTAGTTACCATGCGAGAACAAGCAGTCGTTTGCATACAGCTCATTTCAGGACGGATTGCTGCAATCGGCGCAAAGCTATGCTGTTGAACACAGGGACCCGTCCTTCTGTTGCTATTCTCCAAGGGGATTGGCAACAACATCCCCAGAGGCTGTGCAGCTGCGTGCAGGCGGCGATGGGTGGCTGAACTTCCAGGGCAATGAGTGGGGCCACCCTGAGTGGATTGACTTCCCCAGGCAAGGCACCTGCTGACCTGGTGCCCGTCTGAGCCAATGCAGCATGTGCACCAGTGCAGCACTTGCTGCTACCATCCATGTGCAAAGCTGTATTCAGGATGCTGCATGCTGGCAGTGTCCCACAACATGTCAACAAATGAGTAGCCCATCCTGTGTCATGGCACTCTTTACACCTGCACGGTGGGACCGCCACTTGCCTGGCTCTGCAGGGAGGGCAATGCCTGGTCACACCACTACTGCCGGCGGCAGTGGTCCTTGGCAGACAGCGACCACCTGCGCTACAAGTACCTCCTGGCCTGGGATGCAGCCATGCAGCAGCTGGAAGAGCAGTTCTGCTTCCAGCAGTCCAGCCACCAGCTTGTCAGCTTCATCGGCACAGGCGGCGAACAGGTCTGGCACTGCCTTGACTGGCATACAATGTGCATGCAGCTGTCGCTTTTGGAGGCTCACACGGCAGAATGTGTGGCAGAGCGTTCTGCATACAGGCCAGTGCAGGTTGTTTGCTGAGTGCCTCACCGACCATGCAGGCAGCACTAGACTGTCTGGACCCATGACTGGCTGCTCAGCTGTCATGCTGCAGGTCATTGTGGCAGAGCGAGGGGCGCTTGTCTTTGTCTTCAACTTCTCGCCATTCCACTCATTTGAGAGCTACAAGGTAAGCAAGCCAGATAGTCTCCTGCTGCTGGAGATACAGGCATGCAGCACACCCTTATTCTGCATGACCTGAAGGCACAGGCCCCTTCCTGCCTGCTGGCCCCTAGGGATCAAGGCGCTGGCAGCGCTCTGCAGGCCACAGCTGCTTGAGTTGAGGGCAGAAGCCCAGCCCTGCAGCTGCAGGACCTGAGACGGCCAATCCCTTGCAGTTTGCAGCTGGCGCATGACCTGACTGGCACAGCCCCTGGTCTGCATTAATCTGAGCTGCACGACCTGGAGGGACAGGCGCCACCATCTGTGACAACCTGGCCTGAGAGCACATGCCCACATCTGCAGCAGTCTGCAGCTGCAGGGCCCTGAAGGCACTGGCCCGCTTTTGCAGTCTGCCCTGCACTCTGCGCAGCATTCCGCAGCTGCCTGGCTCACACCGCAGCCCCCTGCCTAGCAGGTGGGCACTCCTGATTCTGGAAAGTACAGGGCCATCCTGAGCTCCGATGACAGCAGATTCGGCGGGGAGCAGCGTGTGAACCTACAGGTGGACCATTTCACAGCGCCGGAGGGACAGCCAGGCATGCCAGAATCTAACTTCAACAACCGAGCCTTCTCGATCCAGGTGTTGTCCCCTAGCAGAAGTGCAGTGGTCTATGCGCTGCAGCCTGAAGGCATAGACACAGCAGCAGACAATCCCCCGACAGAACAGGCTGCGGCTTGCTAATAAACACAATGTCAGGTGAACATGTGAGCGTGCTTTTCAAGCTGTATGAGAAGTTGGATGGCTTCTTGAAGGCTGCCTGCACCCTGTCCTCAGTCAGCCAGTCCAGTAAGCGGCAGAGAGCCTTACATCCAGCTCTGTGAGCTGTCCCTAACTCCCCCCCCCTCCCAGATGCCAGCGCCTGTTGACCAGTGGTGCAACTCAGTTCATTCACCGCACAGCTGACAGCAAGCTGCAAGACGCGCGCCATGCCTTTGAGCAGGGCCGCACTGCCAAGAGCTGGCACCGGCGACAGCAGACGCGCCCGCCACTGTGCTGCAGCAGCCGACAGCCTGCAGTGGGGACACCTTGGACAGTGCAGGGCGCCGACTTTGCAGGGTCAAGCTGCGGCGCTGCAACAAGGGTTCTGCCCAGGTATGCTACATGGCTCCAGCCTGAGGGCACTCATGCCTGCTGGCTACATCTTTAGTGGTCCCACCTGCAACCAGCCCTCAGCACCACAAACAGCCATGGCACTGGACTGCCAGGAGGTCAGTGTATGTGGGCGCCTTTGTCGTCATGGCCAGCACTCATGCGTTGCCAGGACCAAGACCTGCGCAGCGGGGGACGTTTTTATTGGAGGAGCTGGAAGGGAGCACTGATGGGGGCAAGGTGGCTTGGAGATGCAGCTGAACTAGAATCCTGCAAACCCTGCCTCAGCAAAAGCTGTCTGTCACACGCTGTGCCGTTAAGGTGCAGCTAGGCATGCATCTCAGCCTCAGAAGCCCAGTATTCTTGGGGATGCAGGTGTAGGTGCATGACACCTTCCTGTCAGCTACCGTGATCATGGTGGTTGGCAGGAGTGCTGGGTTGCCCAGCATTCAGAGTCACTTCTACCTACAACTATGGTGAGCTGCTTCTGCGTAGAGTCCTGCTTGCTGCCACCCTTGGTGGCTCGAAATGCGCAGGACTCAGCTGGTCCCCTGCAGAGGTCTTCCCATGTCACTCTGTGACACCTCTTGCAATGCGTGTCTAGACAAGAAGATTCTGAGTTCCAGCCAACCACAATGAGCCTCATGCCTGGAGCGGGCAACACCTGTGATGTGGGCCACACCAGTGCTGGATGTGTGAGCTGCGCATACTAAGCTGGGGGCAGCTCTGCAGAGGAGCAATGACAGTACTGGCATGATCATGTATGGGGAAGCATCATGTCGTCAGGGGGGGGACATGGGCGTCCTTGATAGCCTTCTGGATGAAGGTGTGCAGCCCTGCTCCGGTTGTGCCACCTGGGTGCTGTCTGCTTTCTGTTGGCCTACCAGCCTGACACCTGCTCCAAGCTGGTCCAAAGAAGTGCGCAGCACTCACTCGTTCTGCTACAGTGCACCTCTGCAGGTCTTACAGATGATGTGCGCCGGCTACTGGCTCCCAGGAATCCCAAGGATCCACTCAGCTGGCCACAAGAATGCAGCCTGCAGGACACAGGCAGCAGGGGGGGCTGACAGTGGCACATGACTGGCCCTTTCAATCCCCATCACCCCCTAGGAGACACATAACAATGGCACCAGATCTGTCAGAGTTCGAATGTGCCACTGCGAGGCCCCAAAGTATTTGATATCTCAAGACTGTCTGTCTGCCTGTGCTCTGCGCTGTTCTGTTTACACTGATTCAGTCCCTTCTCCAGACACAAGTTCAATTCACGCTCCACTCCACTCAGACATTGCTCACAAAATCGACATTGTACTGTCTGAGAATAGCTGACAGCGGCACAAACCCATTTCCATCATGCCGTCTCAATGCCAAGCCGCAGCTCATCAGCTGCAGTCAGGCGACCCCTGCAGGCAGTGAAATGTGATGAAAGCCAAACCCAGGTGCAGGAGCACTGCTACCCCAGCCTCCTGGGCACAACCCACCAGAAAGCCACCCCGCCGCCGCGACCGCGGGCCACAATGATGTCCTCATCGGCATATGCAAACAGAAAGAAGGGGCCGGCCTTTTTGTCTGCCTCTGCCCTGCAGCCAGGGGAGGTGGGGGTTGGGGGCTTGGGTCACTCAAGCCTGGATGGCCCTCAAGAGGCAGACCAAACTGCTCAGCCCCTGCAGCCTCAGCGGGCCACCAAGCTCCCACTTGCTGAAAGCAGCAACATGCAAGCAGACCCACTTGGTGCCAAACTGGCCAGGCTTCAGGTTGAAGGTCTTCTTGGCCGGCCCAATCTTCAGGCGCAGCTTGTTGAAGTCAAAATTGCTGCAGACACATCAGAAACCCAGTGAGTGAGCTGACAACGAGCTCAAGGCTCTCAGAGGCATGTTGGCCAGCTGCCAGCTCACAGCTTCTTGCCCTGCCAGTCGTAGTTTCCCTCAAACACCAAGGCTGCTATGTGCCCTAGGTAGACGCCTGCAGGGCACTCCGATTGCTAGATGTGTCGCCTTGCCCACCGGGAGAGCGAAGGCACATGTACAGGGGACTGAACTCATGGAAACTGACCGTTCTGAATGAGCGACTCGTCCTTCACCCACCTCTGCAGACAGCGCAACAACTTCAGTTGACTGCACTGCAGCAGCTGTGTGGCTTGCTGCTGCCCCACGGTCGGGCTGCGCACCTGCGCTGCTACCAAAGGAAAGTACCCGCCTGGCACCTTCTTGTCTTGTGACTTTTTGGTGCCCTGCAAGGCAGAGGAACGATCTGGTGACCAAATGTGGAATATGGCACCACCTCAACATGGCCCCCACTTGACTCACTGATGTGAATATGAGACGCCAGACACGCCCGTGCTTGCCACTGCCCACCGCCTCTGGGAACTTGCTGGGCTGCAGCCAGACAGCCAGCGTTGGATGGACTGCAGAACTGCCAGGCAGCCAAATGTGAGTGCACAGTACGCTTCAGCATTGCAAGGTTGCCGGCTGTGCGCCAAGTAGCCAGCGGCGGATGCGCCGAGTCTGCAGCACTGCGGGGCAGCCTGATGTGGATGCGCAGCATGCTGGAGCAATGATGCCAGAGGAGTTGTTCAGCAGCCCTCACTTCCAGCTTGGCTTTCTCCAGGACATCAATGGCCTCCATGACTTGCTGCTTGGCAATCTTCTTGCTGGCGGCAGCTTTCTTGAGCAGCGTGATGGCCTCAGTTACAGGGAGACCTGCAGTATTGCAGAAGGCAGGTGAGTGCCAGGAGCCCTGCTGCCTGGCAGAGGAGCAGTGGCGCATCTGTGCTGGCACAAGAAGAGCACTGTCCTGGTCAGCAATCGGCAAAGTCTGATGGCCTGATGCCAGAGCCCCTCCTCAGGGCGCTGCAGTGCCCCAGCAGAAGCAGCATGCGGTTGCCTTGACTGAAAGAGACGCCCGATTCAACAGACATCCTGCCCAAGATGAGCTCAAGTTTTGGGCTGCAGCCCGACCTGCTGATCACCTGATGGTGCTGCCTTCTTGGTGGTGGAAGGTGCCTGACTGCTTGCTGCAGAAGTTGCCTCTGCCTTTAGTACTGTCTGGACACATCTGCCATACAGCCAAGATCCTGGCCTGCATTTCAGCAGCAGCCCAGCATCATCAAAGATCTGCAGGCTGTGGTCAGCTGAATATGTCAGCACGAGAGAAGCCAGCAGGGCACCTGTGTGCATGTCTGCATTGCTGGAAGCAAAGTGATTGCCGCTGCACCCTGTGTTGTGCACGTGACGTAAGCACCTGATGCTGCTGGTGCAGGCTGTTCATGTTTGGAGAGGCACGATGTCTGGTCAAAGAGACTTGGCCAATGAGACTTGTGTTTAGAGTCCCTCATAGTGAGTGCCTTATCAGCTTTGTTCAGCCAAATGGCTGACTTGAAGCAGCTTCAGAAGCAAGCCAACTACTATTATGATCAGGCCGTCTCGATCGCAAAGGTGAGCTGCAGCAGTGCACTGAGTGCCGCCATGTCACCCACTGAGCCTTTGATGTTCCTGCTGCAGCCAATTGTGCATGTGGGTTTCATCCCCACCATCATTTTGCTGGCCTACTTCAAGACAGAGCCCAGGTTCCACCCCATTCAGCTGTTCCTACCAGTCTGAGCAGCCGCCAGCACTGCCGTCCGAGTTGACGTTGACAATTGTGCCTCAGGCTTTGTATCAGGCTTTGTATCAGCAGGGCCTGCCACTCCCCATCAGACAACTTTACACACTGCTTCATGCTCTCTAGAACCCAGCAGTTCAAGCCAATGTACACGGCAATATGAATGCAGGAAAGGCAATGGGGACGACATTGCTTGCAATGACCTGGCACAGGTGGCTGCCAAGAACACTGAGGCTTACTCATGGACACTAGGGTTCGGCATATCAAGTGTTTGCCTATGAAGACATTATATAATTTAGGCAGCACTGCGCACAGGCAGCTGGGATCTGGGGGGAGGGGGTGGCTGTCAGGTGTCCCCAAGGCTCCCCCTCCGCAAATCCCTTTGCAGAAAGTCAAAGGACCTGCTGTCTTTGAGGCTGAGGGGCACCGGTACCTCGCTGTACATGTCCTGCACGGCAAGGGAGAGGGGGTTTGCACGACGGCTCCTCAGAGAGTGACCCTGTCTGCAGTAGGCACTTGCACAAGAGCAGACCAGGCAGAGCACACCGCACCCCACCTCAAGCAGGGCAGCAGCCACCTCAGCTGCATTGCAGGATTGCACTGCACATCAAGACTTGCGCAGAGCACGACAGACACAGCGTCTGCATGCAGCGCAGCCATCACCCCAGCCTCCAATACATCCATGATGGCTTCACAGCCACCACATGATTCTGGCCCCACCCTGTCTATCCCACACTGTGCCAGGCTTGAGCGGGAAGGGTGCATTGTGTGGTGCGCTGAGCTGAGGGCCCCACCTTGTCCTCCATGAGCTGGGAGATGTCGTCCAGCGAGAAGGGAATGCTGGAGTCATCATCAAGCAGGAAGCTGTGACTGGCGGCTGTGTTGTTGTCCACCATCAGCTGCTTCATGCGTCCCAGCACGTCATGGCTCACTGTTTCAGTCCCGTACCTGTCGTCCCAGTACATGGTGCTGCAGGGGAGGCACAAATGGAGCAGGTGAGCACTTTGGGGGTTGTTCAAGTCCAGGGCAGGCAGAGAGGGGAATTGTAATAAGCACCCTGGGAAGGTCTCGAGCATGATGCTGCACGGCAGCTGGCGTTCGTCAGGCAATTGCAGAGTCAGCAACACGGCAACTTCCAACCATCTGCAGCAATGCATGCCTCTGCAGGACATGCTGCAGCAACTGGTGCGCTGCCTGCAGACCGGGGTCCTAGAATGTGTACAGGGTACATGCAGGTGGCGCCTGGAGGGGTCTTGCAGGTGGGGCATGCAGGTGCTGCCCTGGAGGACTGACCTGATGCGGTACAGCTGCTGCACACTGAGCACGGGGCACAGGTCATTGGTGATCTCCTCCAAACTCTTCTTGTGCTTCTGGTGGATCACCAAGAACTGCACCGCCTGCAGTTGGGGGGGGACGTGAGCTGCCGTGAAGCAGTTGCACAGGTGAGGCAGGGTGCATGTCTCCCCAGGCTGGCCCTAGCACTGCATTACAGCAGGCCCCCTGCCGGCAACCCACCTGCCCAATTGCCTAGCAAGAGAGCAGACAAATTGCAGCCCATGCAGAGCAAGTAAACCTTCTTGCTCTGCATGGGCAAGTGGAAAAAGCACACCAGTACAGGTGGCTCCGTCACCATGCTGATCTGTCTGGTCAGCCCGCAGGCCCCCAGCTTCCCGCTCAGGACCAAGCAGCCGCCCTAGTGAACGCACCCCTCTTGCCATGACCCCAACAGCTAGCTGTTCTGTCTGGTCAGCCTTCATACCCCTTGCTTCCCGCTCAGCATGACGCTGCCGCCTTGGTTCACAGTGTGGTCCCTAGAAGTTGCTGCCCCAGCCCGCCCGACAATGCTGCACTGTCTAATTGGCCTCTGACCGCTTGATTTGCAGTCATCAACAAGCAGCCAGTGCAGTTCACACTTCCCTGTAGCCTGACCCCATAAGGCTGCTGTCTCATAGCGCAACCACTGTTCTTAGGCTTGCGAATCATGCTTTAGCAGTCCCTGATATGCTCTTGAAGGCCTCGGCCCACCTGGCGGATGTAGCGCAGCTCCTCCCACGACTCCCCCACCCACTCACTGCCCGCGCAGTGGATCCAGTTCTCGACCTCTGCCAGCCCTGTCTTCACGTACTCGCCATTGCTGAAGCTGCAGCACTCGCGCCGCAGTAGCAGCTGGTTGAACAGCTGCACATTGACAAAGGAGAAGAGCTGCTGGAAAAGCTTGCGCACCTGCAGCACAGAGGGCAGCAGGGCTTTATAGTGACTCATGCTTTCAGTGTGGCACGTAGTCCAGTAGGGGGTTATGTCATGCTTTCAGTGTGGCACATGGGCCAGTGGCTCTTCTCTTGCACTAGCTGTTGAGTGGGCAGGGTGCTGCTTTTGCAGGATGACAGCAAAAGGCAGGCCATACAGGACTGGGCAGAGCAGTCAATGAGCAGGCCCAGTACAGATTGTGGTCTTCCCTGAGGAGAGATCTCCACACAGCCATCAACGCTTGGCATTAGCATGCTTGCTAGCATCACTGGTTCGACACGTTTAGGGCACACACGTGATGCCCACAAGCAACCAGGCAAGTGCTGCTGACCAGCCCTCAGGTAGCTCACCAGGAATGGGGGCACATTGTTCTGCTTCAGCGTGGCCAGCAGCTGGTCAAACACGTTGAGGATGTTGCGCCAGTGGGGGCTGAGCTGAGTGGTCGCGCCTGCCGAGTTGCGCAGGGTTGAGGTGTGTGAGGTGAGCATCCGCCCAGCACCAGCCGCTCCTGCACAGACACAAGCAGCCTTCAGCAACTCAAGGTGCAAGAAGCAAAAGAGCTGGTGCAAAGATGGGCCTGAAAGGTTGCCAGGTGTTCTGCCGAGCGGTGAGCCAAGCCAGACAGCAGACCCCGCGGCGCTGAACACAGCTGGCCGACAGACTTTCAATGCAGGCCTTCATGCCATCACCAAGCAGGACCATGCATCCAAAGCTGTGTCAGCTGACAGCAGCCACATGCAGCAGTCTGCAGGCAGGGCGGCCACAGTTGGGGCACCCCACACACACCAGGTGCGTGCAGGCCAGCTAATGCCAATGCCCCTGGCAGTGCTCCACAATACAAAGGTCATTGTCAGCAGCGGCATTAGGCAGGGGCCTCTGGCTGGTGTCATTGGCAGTGTCTACAGCTGGCCAGGTACTCCCAGCAGCAGGGGCAGGCAGGCAGCAGGGGCAGGCAGCAGGGGCTCGCCTGCACCACTGTCTGTTGGTGGCCCTGGGTTCATGGTCCGCCGGCTGCGCGTGGTGGCGGTCCGAGGGGCGTGGATGCACGCCGCCAGCTGGGGGGTGATCTCCTTCTTCACATTGTCCCGCAGCATGGGGAAGATCTTCTGCACAAAAGCGTCCAGCTGCTGCTTGAACAGCAGGGCGGGGTACTTGGCCTCCACCTGCAGGTGAGGAGCCTCTGAAGCACTGCAGCAGGTGGATGTCCACCTAGACAGCAAGGCACAGCAACCGTGCGCCTTTCCCTTGCAGCAACGGGCCCAGCTGCTGCTTGAGAAGGGAGACTGCGTGCGTGGTGTTCATTTGCAGCGATGGGGTGCTGTTGTGCTGCAGCTTCTCTGGGTGTGCAGAGGTCGGCGTACATGCATAGGGTGTACAGATCATGTCCTTGTGGCTGGCAGTCTTGTGTGTTGGAGCATAAAGGACCAGCTGAGAGTGTAGCTGATACAACCCTGATGTAGACTCCCCACTCAAGGTCTCTCAGTGTATACAGGCACCAGTAAGCTCCCTTGCGCTTATCCAGCAGAGCCATGAGATGCAGTGCATGAGCGAGCCCTCAGAAAATAAGAAGGGAAACTGACAAAAGCCAACCTCATTGACGCACTGCGGCATTGTGCACAGGCATGGCCCAGGGGTGTGTCTGCTTGCCTGTCGGAAGTGGCTGCCGGCTGCCCCGCCGTGGATGCTGGCCTGCGCCTGGTCCACGCCGCTGGAGTGCCCTGTTCGGCTGAAGAAGCTGGTGAAGGTCCCCTTGGAGGAGCCCAGCCAGCTGCGGCTGCTGCAGCAAGGCAGGTGCCAGCATGAGAGGAGGTGCAGACTGGCAACGTGCACATGCGTGCACGTGCTTGAGAAAGCCCAGCCAGCTGCAGCTGCTGCAGCAGAGCACACATGATAGGTGGCAATGGGCACAGCCTGAGGCCCAGCCGGCTGAAGCTGCTGTAGCCTGGCAAGCGCAGGTGCACTGTGTGCATGGTGCAGGACTGCATGGCAGAGAGGGTGCCCCTCTAGAGCCCTTTGCCAAGCACACAACCTTGCAGGGTCTGTGCGGGTGCAAAGGCAAGGCAGGTGCACTCTCCTTGCAGACCCCTGCCACTCCTGCACCAGCAGTCCTCAACAGTGATGTGGATGCCACCTGCGCTGTTGCAGAGCGATGAACACATGAGGCAATGGTGTGCCACAGTGCGCAGAAAGACGTCTCCCCTGCCCACCTCTGCGTCGGCGAAGCCCTGAGGCGGGAGTTGTAGGATCCCCCGCTGGCGGGCTTGATATTCCGCTGCAGCAGGTACAGGAGGGTGACAGTGTTGCTCAGCCAGTAGGCCAGGCACCCGTTGTTGTCCTGCTGCTGCTCAATCTGGCTGCCCATGGAGTTGATGATCTTGTCAAAGAGCACCGTGCGATCCGCCTGGAACACCTTCCATTGCAAGCACGACCTGCACAGCATTACAGGGAACCTCTCAAACCAGAGTCAGGTGAGACCCCCTGCCTTGTGAGGCAAGGCGAAACAATCTTCAGGCTGGCCGAGGGCAGCCATCAGGAGAGGGGCCTGGTTGGGAGCGCCAAGCAGCACTCAGGAGAGGGTGGGCAGTGCCAGGCAGCACTTGCAGCCAAAGTTTGGGTGGCTGTGTGTGGAAGAATGGGGTGCACACAACATCATGGGACCGTAACACATTCTCAAGCGGGAGCAGGGATGCGCACGAGGGCTTGGCTGCTCGCAGCAAAGCTTGGGAGTGAGTCAGGCTGCTGCCGATCAGAGCGGTAAGGACAGTACTTGGTCGAGCGTGACTGCACATCCTGGCGGCAGGGGCTGACCTGAAGATCACCACAGCCGCCAGCGGACGACCCTGGTGGAAGCCAAGGTTATCTGCAGCAGGGCAACATGGAGTTGCAAGCCAGCATCAGTGCAAGGGACAATCCACAATGTGCTCAGGCTTAGATGGCTTACAGTGGCATGCAGCACGTCTTTAGATTGCTGCACGCGTCTGTGTGACATGCAACCTGCTCCATCAGCTGCACCGCAGCGCAGCCAAGGAGAATGGTGGCAGCGGCCTGCAAACGGTCAGGAACGCTCCCAGCAGGGAACAGAAGCTGCCATTACAGGCCACTGGGGACTCTGGTGTCCACCTGAACATGTGGACAGGCAGACAGGGGCCACTGACCAGAACAGACACCCGGCCGGCCGGACAGACAATTGACTGCAGGGCATGCTTGCCTTACCTGAGATGTTGGCCAGTACTTCAGCCTGGTGTGGCAGCCTGGGGCAGCAAGCTAGGTCGCTGAGGCAGACCACACTCACCCGTGGTGGTGGGCCAGCACCTCCACCTGGTGTGGGAGTCTGTGCAGATGCTCAAGCGGTAGGCAGGGTTGCTGAGGCGGAAGACTCCCACCTGAGATGAGTGGCCAGCAGCTCTCCTGACTGGGCAGCCAGGGGCATCAAGCAGGGTTGCTGAGGCAGCGCACACGCACCTGAAATGGTGGCCAGCAGCTTCTCCTGGTCAGCAGTCCGCTGCTCCCGCAGCAGCTGCTGCTGCCGCGTGTACAGCTCCCGCTGCTTGCGGTCGGCGTCCGAGATCCCGTCGGGCATGCCATGCATGCTGGTGTCAATGCTGCCCGCAGGGGACAGGGCTCCATTGTCGCTGAGCCGCCGCACAACACCTGCAGGAGGTGCATGCAGGTGGTGACGTGGGGGCACGCAGCTGCTGCAAGTGCAGCTGAACTGCCTTCCCAGTCCATGCCTGCCCAGGCCAGACAGACAGTGCATGGCTTGCTTACGAAGGTGAGCAGTCCTCGCCACATGAAGGGAGCAGACAAGCATGGCAGCGCAGGGTTGAAAGCCATGGTGTGCACAGCAATTAAGATTGCTGCAGCTACCTGGGCTGGGGCTTGGTCTCATGGTCCCATAGCCTGCCGGAATCCCATTGGCCTCTGGCCTCTGCGGCGTTGTGGGTGTGCCCACATACCGTCGTGGCATGCTGATGCGGCCTGCAGGCACCAAGCCTCCATGCTGTCAGCAGCATGACCCAAGCCAGGCTGTGCAGGACACCAGCCATGTATGTTGGCAACAACTGCCTGGCCACATGCAGGGAAGTGTCTAGACACCATGCAGCATGCTGCAGCAGGTTCAGGAGGCAGCAGCAGCTCACCTGGGTCCGCAGGGGCTGCCTGCGGCTGCGGCGGCAGCTGCTGCTGCTGCTGCGGGGGCACCACGTGCTGTGGGGACCCTGACTCCGACACCCGCCCCAGCTGTGGCCCTGGCTGCTGCTGGGCCGCCTCTGGGCTGCCTGGTGCCCCAACTCCAGCCTTGGGCACCACCTGCTGGCTGGGCTGCAGGGCCCCAGTCTCCAAGTCTTCCTGCAGGCAGCATGTGAACCGCATGGTCACTCCCGGGGCTCCACAGCATGCGGTGGCTGGGGTGTGACACATGTCTCCGTGTCTGTGCACACAGCGCGGATCTGCAGTCCAGAAAATGGCCGATGCAGGCACAGGGGATGCTGTTGGCCCCGTACGCAAGAGGGCGGCGCAGAATCCAGAGCTGTCCCAGGCATACATAGCTAAGCGTTCCAATCTCATGCGGGGGGGCTTGCCTGCATCTTCTTGAGCTCCTCCTTGGCCAGCAGAGCCTCCTCCCGCGCCACGTCCCGCTGCTTGATGGCGTTGCTCAGGCGCGTCATCAGGTCATCCTTCACAGCGATGCCCTTGTTCTGCAGGGAGCAGCGGGCAACTTGGCTGGAGGGGACAATGGGCAATTGGCTG